>JAQGAO010000275.1:0-39880 GCA_034697705.1 Ommatoiulus sabulosus | reverse complement strand
CTCATAGGTAGCCCGCTGGGTGGCGCTAGTGTTTTTCGGGTGCCAAGCGACTGACAACTGGTCCACTATGGTTCCACTCATCCGTTTGAAAGGTGTGATACGATAAGGGATCATCCATTAAGGACGTCCTGTATTTTTCCAGGTTTTTAGACGCCCTTTTTACCCCCCTCCTCTCCCTCTCCCCACATGTCTCGTCCAATTTTTAATATGTTCTTTATAAATTTTTACAATGAAAATATTACCATTAGTAAATCACAGACCTGCAGAATATTATAGCATTAATTTAAGTTCAAACCATAATTAATTTGAAGGGGGATGAATTGTTTAATCATAGTAAAACCAGTTTTACCAATGTGTGCCAAATTTATCCAAAATATTACTGAGACAATGAACTAACTGTACAAATTCACAGATTTCAATTAAACAGATAATTTGCCCATCTCCTCATAATAGATTTCACGTATAACTCAAGAGGGCACCACCGCTGTCGTGTACAGCGGTATAACAATATACCAAACTACCCAGTTTTAAAGGCCAAAATCAACTCTTCCTCCATACAGGGGCAGTAGTAGCTGATGCAGGCTTTGAAAGCTGAATAATTCAGCAAATTTGCCAATAAATTGACTAGCAAGAAAATAAAACCAGGGCAATCAATTTATCATCTAAAACTGATGACAGCTTAAGCACAAGTTTTTTTTAATACAATGTACAAGGACGTTCTCTCTCATTTACTAAGTCAACAATGTATGATGGGCAGAGTTCCATTCCTAAAAAATGAAATTAAGTTTGTAGTCTAACATTTGGATTTGAAACTGTATATTTTCTAAATATAAAATGACCCAAATTTGTTTTTAAAAAATATAGCTTATTAATAACGATAAAGTCAAGAAACTAAAATTAGTGTCTGTTAATTTGAGAGCCACATGTACATTTTTGTATCGTACATGTGTAGATTTAAACTTGTTGATTTAATTATTTTAAATTAACGAGAAATTTACTTTTGAATTCCCTTCTACAATGTTCGTGTTAAATGCTGTTCGGTGATGCCATCTAGCGATTGTTTTTGACGACCATTCTACAGTGGCCATACGGCAATCGATCTATATTCTGTAGTACAATTTCTGGCGGGAGTTCCATGTTGTAATAAATTAAACATAAAAGCACGAAGATTCGTAATATCCCCGTGTAATAACTGTAATCAGTTAAACATTAATGATTATCTGTCAACTCAATTATATAGTCCTCAGTTAATGATGCTTTTTAATCACTTTCCATTTAGGTATACTATTACAGGGTGTAACAGAAATACGTGAACAAGCTTTTGAATTGAGTTCTCCACACCAAAACAACGAAAAACGTTATTATAAAGCTGCAGTATGTCCGAAAAATGTTGGTTTTTAAGTTACTGAAAAACAGACTGTCATGTTTTAGTACACTAGTACAGTATTTACAACTGTTATATATCACCATTACATCTAGTAACGACTACAGTTCTTTTGCTTTATCTTGTCTCAAATTATATGAAATATTCAAAATGCCCTCCACCTAAAGGTGTTGAATAGGGTGCTTTTGGCTTTTGGCAGTGCAGTACTATTGATTTAAAAATAAAATCATCTTGCTGATACTGTTGTTCAGATAATCTCATTATTCTTATTTTATTTCTCTTATTCATATTTTATATCTTATTTTTATATTTTATGTCGCTCTAATTAAGGCGTTTCAAATCTTTACCTTCTCACTGATGAAAAGCTAAACGAAAAATGGTTTTTTGAATAAATCAATGAACAACTTTAAAAAAATCGTATAGATGGATTAAAATGATACGTAAAATGTTAGATGAAATCTAAAAATGTTTTTATGATACAAGGCGCATGCAATGAAACGTGGAATAGTAGCGGTTTCGTAGTGATTTATTGATTTTTTTTCAGAATTTAGATATGAAATTTTTGTTACTACGGATAGTTAGGTATGATTTTTTTTAAAATTCAGCTTGACATTTATGTACTGTGACGTGTACAGTATGTGACCTTTTTATTTCTTTAACATTCTCAGAAGCAGATGTATGGGCCTCGTTGTGCACATGCCCGTAAAAGCATCATGTATTCCCAGGAAGTCATCGAACACGCACGTGCGTTCTTGTCTTGTTTCTTCGTAACCTTAGCAACCGCCAATTCTTCTACCAATAAGAACACTCCGTTTTCTACCTTTCAATTTTTTTGCTCCGCTCATAGGGATGTGAACTATGTCTCAGATAAAATGCAACAGTTTGCAGGTTGTGCCATGGTTGCTTCTACGTTATTTAAGCACCACTTTGACGATCAATATTGGATTTATGCCTGAAAAAGAAGTGAAAGGTGAGTTGTTTACACTATACAATTGTACATTATTTAGGAACATTCAACAAGAATCACGAAGAGTATGCCATTCTGTATAATTTCACGTGGTCAATGTTGGATCCATGTCATGGTTATAATTTAATTGTTTCTCCGTCAATTTAAATGACAGAATTTTACGACAAAACCACGAAACTTTCTAATTGTTTTGCCGTTCTTTTATTGGGTCAGTGGTCATGTATGATTTGATTTATTTTGCAATAATATAGTCACAAACTTTAGTCAAATTTCGATATGTAAAAATTATGTAAAACGTATTCTCCAAAGTATAGGCTACATATTCTTATTTTTTTCAATTTCTTTGCTAGGATCCCGCCATTTTTAAACTGTCCATTTTTGATAAAGTACGGTGTATATGGGAATAACTCAGAGATTGCAAATGAAGCAAAACGCACATTTCCATATTATCTGAACAACTTCCTGAATTATAAGCATAATTCATATTGAATTAAACCAGATTATTTTAAATGCTCTTATCAATAAATGCAACGCGTTCAAAGTCAAAATCCAACCAACTACTAATAAATGCAAAAAAAAAAACTACGTTATGGAACAATCCCATTTAATGTCATAATTAAGAACAGGACTTGTTATGTAAGGTTGCCTTTGTTTAGTCAAGATTTATGACCCCTGTCAAAGAGTAATAAAAAGCACAGTATACGTGAATAAAGCTTGACTTTACTCAGGCCTGACTTTACTCATGGTATTCATATCAAACGGGACATAATTTGCGCTCCAAATGCAAATGAAGAAAAAATGTCCCATTAAGTATATTGTTGCACTAGGAGATTGACGTTCTTGGCATGTTCTACACAGTTTGATAAATTTCATAAAAAAATTTACTAGTATTTGTTTGCAGTCATTTTAGGACATTTATTTGGCAATACAACTGGTCAGGCGGCGTTCATTCATGTACTGTTGATTTAACCCAGCAACTATTAGGATATCATCTACCCAAAAACAAAACATTTCTTAGGGGAAAAGATTTCTGATTTCTGCCCTCATAACTCCGTCATCGGTTCCGTATTAATTAGCGGGCGAATAATTTCTAGAGTGAAAATAATTAGAGACTCGGTATTCGCGGGGATTCTATTTTGACAAAATGCGAACCTCCATGGCAACGAATAGGCCGTAACCAGCATGATTTTGCATTCAAATTTCGCATGCAAATGTCAGCTATAAATTAATTGCCTTTCGTTATTTATAGAACGAAGAGCGCGTCCTGGTGGCCACGTCACCATAGAGCCCGTCCACGAGAAATTAAATGATGTGAACTCATTATCCGAATTAATATAGGGGCCATGTTGCACTGAGGGTAATAGGAAATGCGTGCCATAAAGGATCCTTTCACGTTTCATGGGTTCCCGTATATATCGCAGCTCTGGGTTGTGTCTGGTTTGACAAGTACATACACGGTACATGAATAATATTTCAATAAACAATAACATGTGGCGAACAGGTTCAATATCCCTTATCCGAAATGCTCGAGACCAATCATGGTTCGGATTTTGGATTATTTGCATATACAGGGTTATTACAAAAGAATCATCGGGTTTTAAAAACATTAATTTTGGTAAGTATTACAGATACAATAGTAAATGACACAGAAAAAGAAAGGGAAAAAGTCCAAGTTTAAAATGCGCTCTTGCAAACTTTACTTTAAACGCCCAGGTGGCAGCACGAACTCAGTATCCAAAATAGCGACTATGCAGCAGAAAGCGTTTTGGGTGCTCGAGTGCTCGAATAGCATTGATAGGGACACACTACAACGTGTATGCACTCTAAGAAATAATGGGGAAATTAGGTGTTTTTTAACACACAAAGGTGGCACACAAAGGCTTGTCTCTTTTGAGGTATATATTGAGGTGTTCAAAAATATTTTGGTATTTACAAACCCCTAATGGTGTTTCTAAACTCCTTAAAAGGTGTTTTGAACAAAAAAAAACGTTAAAAAGGTGCTTATAGATACCCTTTATGGGAAACCCAGGAAAAAGGCACGACTAGTGAGGCTCTCTTAAGCGAGTCGAGATAGCAGAGTGGTAGCGTCATGTATCCAGGAATGGTAGGTCACAGGATCGAATCCTGGTAAGTTTCAAGAATAAATTTTAAAATAAAACTATATATGACACTTTATTACTATGTATATGTTTCAATGTACGTGTACGCTAGTAGGTACACTCCAAGGAAACGACGTTGATGTAACCGTTTTTTGTTTTTTTGAAAAAACCAAAACACCTTTTATGGTATTCTGGAACACCTCTTATGGTATTCTGGATGAGGTATTCCATAAAACCCTATCTCAGAGGTTTTCCATAACACCAAAAAAGGTGGAGTATTTGTGACAAGCAAAACTCTTTTTTTTGTTATACTGTATACCTTTTTTTCTTAGAGTGTGGGCTGAACTAGGCTACCGAATAGAAGTGTGTCATGTGATACGAGAATCTCAAATTGAACAATTGTGATGGTATGATTAAAAACTTGGACATTTTCCCTTTTTCTTCATATGTCTCATTTACTATCGTATCTGTAATACTTTCCAAAATATTTATATTTAAAATCCGATGATTCTTTTGTAATAACCCTGCACAATACATGTGCATAATGAAGGATCTCTGGAATGGGACCCAAGCCTCAGCGCGAAATTCATTTTTGTTTAATGTAATCCCTCTAGTCTTGCCTTGAAGGTAAATTTATATACAGCACTTTGGCAGTCGCACTTTTGCAGTCGCGAAGTCACGTGTGCCAAAATAAGCCATGAATTGGTTTTAAAAATGGCGATAACCTTACAAGAATTTTTAAACCATGCAGCGTGTTCATCTTGAATCTATTCATTTATAACTGCCAAATTGCGATCTTTGAATCTACTGTCTGAGTAATACCCATAATATTTTAATAATTTTGAGCATGAAATAAAGTTATACAGTATATTGGAAATGCCACATATTGAACCATGGGGAACAGGTGTGGAATTTTCCATTTTTTTTGGCGTTATTTCGGTGCTTAAGAAAGTTCGCATTTTGGAATATTTCTGATTTCGGAACTTCTGATAAGGGATACTCAACCTATATTATAAAAGTCGCTTTTATATTTTTCATGACTTTATTTGTGGAAACATAAACCGACAGCATTCCGTTGAGTATCATTCTGGCGGTTAAGCGATTAGCTAAATTCTTAGTCGTTTCTGCTGACTTGTCTAACCGCTAAACTGCCAATCCTTATGCTTCTACATGTATAGGGTTGCCATTATTGCTAATTCTCACTGAGCCGACCTCGAGGCACCACTTTCCTTGCGTGTACTGTATACCCGAGAGAATTTTTCATCACAATCATCTATCAATTAGTGGCCTGTTATCGAGCTTCAATCAAAAATTGCATTAGTCTTGATGAAATTTCCAAAATGCTTTTAGAGGATAAAACTAGGTTCTTCATTGTCTATCGATTTAATGTTTCAACGAAATTATGCTTTTGAAATGTCGTAAACAAATATATGTTGTTCAAGTTTTAAAATTCTGAAAAAAACCACCCCGAACAAATATCCTATCATATTGCCTGAAGAAATGCTTCTTCGTACTGTATATCGGATTTTGCAATAATGAATAATGATTAAATTTTGGACAAAATTATTCGACCTACAAAAAAATTGAAGTTAAACAGAATTATAAAAATGAAACCAATCACTCCGCAGCAACATTTTCACTGAACGTTGTGCCTGAAATATAAAACGGATTTTTTTCGTTTAACAAAAAAGTAACCAGTTTAATTTTATTAAAATAATCCAAATTTGCTCAATATATGATGCAGTATATATATTATTATCAGGCGAAATTAAAAGATAGGAGTACATGTCATGGTAAAATATAGATATGTACCTTGAACTTCCATCCTAAAAACAATTAATGGGCAGTTTTGATATTTAGTTAAAATATTAGCTTATTGAAAGAACATCGATGGCTCTTTGCTAAGTTATGCGTTAAGAAGATATCAGGTTAATATTCCAAATCATATACAATGTATATATATATGTTGGTCCTTCAGTAATTAACGATTATGAGAGCGCCATTCTGTTATTGCTCGCCCTCACGCCATTCTTCTATTAGTTCTAATGAGCAATACATTGCGTCGCGGTCGTCTAGCATCTTGTGAATGATGCAGCTATAACACACGCGTTTGTCACCCGTGACAGAAGTGCTTTCATCTTTTATCGAATATTCCAGAGCAACCTTAACTGGTCACGCAAATGACAGCATACTTAATCCTCTGGAGTAGGCTATTTAACAAACAACCTCACTGGTATGTGTTACTATAGAAACCGTTGTTTAGTTCAGTAACAAGGGGATGATTGGAAGGGCATGATGCTTTTATTTTGGTCAGAGATTAGATTATTTTTTGTAGCCTCAAATTATTTTCAATAATTAGTCATATCGGTGCTGTTTAAATGATGAACATTCATCGAGCCCGGGCTTGAGTTTGGAATGAAAATCATTACATTCGCGAGTATACTTCGAAATTGTCCTAATACGGTACTTCTAACATGATCATTAAATAGCTACACTGATGGGCAAATTCATGTGAAAAACGCACAGAAATCATTATCGCTTCAAACTAATCTGTTTTAATGCTAATTTATGTGGTTTATGAGATACCCTGCGAACTATATTTTATTTGTTAATCATGGGCAATGCATGCAGACATCGTTTCGCGTATATAATGGAAAGCAGCCAGGCAGCTTATGAATTAACTCGCGTAATTTACACACCCACGTATGCTTTCAAGGATAATCATCATATATCAGTTTTATACGTACATCTAGTTGCTTACGATAAGAATAACTTAAATCGAGAAAAAATATGCTCTTCTTGGCGAGTAGGCCTACATAGCGGTACGGATGAAGGCTGACTTCCCCTTAGAACACCGGAGTTGTCATAGATTGCGTGCAACTCGACTAGTCATCTCGGTGACAAAATAATGGTATTTATTAATCCCGTATATGATTGATAATCAAATCATAGCCTACGTGAAGCATTTCTTGCTTTTCAACATTCAATTGTAGAATAGTTTTGAATTTTATAAAAGTTTTTTTTCTGCGCATATTTGTATTGCCAGTTTTAAAATTATTCCATAGGAATTTTATGCTACTTGTTCTCTACATTGTAAGAGTGAAATGCATTACAAGTATGTAGCTAGACTCCACTCGCCATTTCGCATTATTTCCAGGAAAAGGCATTATGATTTGATTATCAATCATATAAGGGATTAATAAATGTTCTCATTTTGTCACCCAGATGACTAGTCGAGTTGCACTTTTGTCATGACAAATGAGCGAATTATTAGGCCTAGAATACTGTCAACTAACGCGGGTTAAAGGAGAGAGAGCGTTATTTGCAGGTAAACTCCAGTGACAATTGGTGCATGTGTATAGAATTCATTTTAGTTAGAAATAGTTACAAATTGCAAAGACATAGGAATAGATTGCGAGTCAGACGTACACTGTATCTTTTTTCCGCAACATTCCCACGTCATATGCAGTCTATGCTGTATGTTATCGGTTAGCAATTTTGTATGCCTATGATTCAATTGAAATAGAAACAGACGTTTGTTCCCACGATGTACGTTAAGAGCCAAGATGGATGAAATAGCACTCCGCACAAACAGTATAAAGGAGTTTGGAACTTATTTTTAACTATAGCGTAAATCGTTTGTCCCCGGGTTTATTTTGAAGTTCAATTCTGCTTTTAATTATCCTGTTTATTTTATGATTATTTTTTGAAGATTGGAATTGAATGTGGAATTGATTTTAAAAAAGTATGTTCCATCCCAATATGCATTTGGAATATTTATTACATAAAAATACTTGTACTCTACAACGAAAAGATATTTTATGTTGTTGAAATTGCCACGAACTTCGGAAAGGAAGCGCAGATATATGGTGGATAATGCGTATTATTTTGCCATTTACAATGTAAGCCTACTGTATATTAATTGTTTAAACATGAAGTCTCCGAGGGTCGCCCAAGACTGCACGGTTCATATGAATAAACTGATAATAAATTATTTAAATGTGATGGTAAAAATAGTTTTTTCCGTAAAAGAGATCGTCGTTGAATCCATTCCTGTTGATGTTCTCGCGTGGATATGATGGATTAAATTTGATCGCATCACTTTGATAAAGTTCTATAAGGTAATGGAATAAACGGGACTTGAAATTTGAATTGCAGATCAGCCCTCCTGATGTGGGTTCCGAGCATGGCCACGTTGAGAGCTACCGGAACTGGCCCCGCGAAGGACGCTAAAAGTACAAAAGACGAGTCCGAAACGACAAGTTCCCCAACAAAGTGCAGGATGAAACGAGCGAGCCGACGGCTTAGTTTCGCTAATGATGACTATTATGACGAGTCACGAAATCATTTGAATACTCCTTCAGCTACGAAATCGTTGTCCCCGGAGAGGCGACGATCGGCCGGGGAAATCGCCAATGGCAATAGGCGGCAATCGATACGAGCGTCCACGGCCACTAGCCACTCGCCATCCCTGATGACCGAAGACGATTCGTCTTCTGAAATATTTAAAGTCGAGCAGATTAGCGACGACTGTCAAACGAAAGCTGCACCCGACGACGGAGGGAAGCTGAGGAAAATTGCCAACACGATTCGCATCACCACGCGGGTAAATATCTCAGTGGCATATTGGAAATGGCACGCGACTATACTCAAATAGTTGCGCGTGAATGCACGTGAACCGCACAAATACCAAATAGAGATTGCGCGCGATGTGCATGGCGGAAATGCTCGAAAATCAACCATGGTTCGCTAATGAATGCATGCATGGTATATCAATTTTCTTGCAGGTCTTCATCGGGAATTGTTATGGAGCGTGGGTAAGACACAAGTTGACTGTAGTTTATCATTTTCGGAAATCTTTCTTCTATCAAGTTGTGAATTAAGAATTCCAATATGCCATGGTAATTTTGCACCGTGCACGTGCATCTAACGAATTTAGCGTGCATGGGATTCTTATGCTTTCGTTAAATTTATACTTCACAGTATAATAATAATGATTCTTGTTCGACTATACGATTGTATTATTTTCGCTGATAAACATAACTGTACATGTATAATCGACCAAAACAGGATCTATCAATGACTATCATTTGTATAAGACTTTAAGCGGCACTATACATGTATATCCGTTGATTTAGACGAGTTATAATTAGTGCATTTTGGAGCATTTTCGATTTTATTTTAGTTTAAAAATTGTGAAGAATATTTGCTTTTATGTTGTTGTCAGCAGTTCTGTTGATCGTAACATTGTCTTTTGCCATGCACGAGGAATACAATATCATACTAATTATTAGACCAAAATAGTTTCATTTACATAATTTCAAATTCAGTTCGATATTCAAAAGTGGTTTAGGCCTTTCTGCTACCAGCATTGCGTCATTTTTTACTTTGTAGTTTGACATTCAATAACCACGTACTATACCACATTCTAATGAACCGGGTTGTGGATCGAATCGATGAAGATACAGTATTTGTTATTTTTGTGAAAGTCGTTTATTTACTTAATTAATCATCTGATATTCAGACTTTAAACTCAATAGGTAAAAAGGGATTTTTAATTAATTCCTTATTTTTTTATTTTTTTAGTAAATATTGTTCTTATTAAGCCAACAATCATTTTTTTTAAATATTAGAATGTAAGTGACGGATCATGTTGCGTTTAAAATACAGCTTCGAGTTGTTAAACATCAGATATTTGTTCGAGAACTACTATTTTATTATCATTCTATGTTTTATAAAGAGCTTATATGTTATTATTTATCCCATATCCTATGTGGCGAATAAGTAGTTTGTTATTCATAAATATTGGAGATGAACTAAGCAAACAATTTCACTATTTATTTTCTCTAGGCATAGTAAACAGCCTTTTCGTCGTGAGTTTCAGTTTCTGTATTCTGAATTTCCTTACCAAAACACCTAGGCTATTTAGATTTTTTTTTCCTTTTTCAAAGACATCTCATTTGTAAAACATATCTGCATGGTATTTGGAAGAGAACTACTGTTTTATTAACATCATTTGTATACAGCCGCTTAAACCGATTACACGCGCCTTGCTGGTATTGTCTACTGTTGCTTACTTTTTCTATTTCGGATTCTATTTCAAGTCCATCCGTGATTGGATCTATGGAAATAGTGCTCAAAAAGAAGAGACCCGACCTGACTCCTTTTTAGAGAAATTCACGATGGGTGGGTCATTTTTAAGAAGGCAAGAGACGGATGCAGGAACAACGTATCTGCGTTTGTAAGTAGGCCTATACCCGTTGTGTATAAACAATGTATATTCGGAGTAATTACACCAGCAGGATCAGCTGAAAGCATGCAGATTTCATGGCATGACATTTCAATGGCCATCCCTTTTTGATATCAGACAGTATATATTATACCACTCCTAATTGCGTATGTTTGCAAGATTACAATTCAATTTCTTTCTTATTTCAGTAAATTGGTGGTTGACCCCTCTAAAAATATGTATTATCGTTGGCTGGCTGTGGTCACCCTAGCCGTGCTCTACAATTGCATCGTGATCATCGGGAGAGCCATATTTTGGGATTTACAGAACTTGAACCCATCGTTATGGTTTTCTCTAGATTATTTGTGTGACGCTGTTTACGTCCTAGATATGCTCGTCCATACGTACACTGGTTGGTATATTTCGAGCGATTGCTTTTACGTGATGAATGTTTTTTTGCGCTTCCACAAAAGTTGGTTTTCGTCTAATTCCTCCCTCATCGATTAATTTCATTTTTAGGGTATTTGGAACAAGGTTTATTGGTAACTGAATTCCGTAAGCTGCTTATACATTATCTGAAATCTGTCGACTTTAAGCTGGATGTAATTAGTATACTGCCTACTGATGTTTTGTACATTGTGCTGGGAACGGAATGTCAGCGCAAATGCCCTTGTCCGGTCATTGTGCGCCTGAATCGTCTCATAAGGGCCTCCAGGTATTTATCTGAGATTTAATTAAAATCCTTTGATGAGTTGGAGGCGGTTTTTATGTACCTCAATAACGCATTTGCATCGATGATCGCATGAACCGAGCAATATTATATAACACTCGACATGTTTGTAAACTGAAATTAATATTACCCATATTAAAGCTACTGTAGCATAGCGCGCTGAAGCATTTTATTCCTTTTTCTGTCTTTGACACCAGGTGGTAGTCGCATCCTAAATTTTGGGTTAGTTGATATATTTCCTTAAAATGTTTTTGGCACCATGGCGATGCATCGTCTAGAATTGTCTGTTAATGTAATAGATAATTTGCTGTTATCATAAAACGATGAAAAATACATTTTGACACATAGTTTTATTTTGTATGTAATTTGAGATAAGATAAGAGATTTTTTACACGATCAAACTTTATTATTTAAACTTTGTTTACAAGTTTTGCCATTATGACAGTCAGGATCATTTAGATTGAGACATACAGTGCGTGTACATTAGTTCGACAAGGATTGGAGAGTGAAATATTGGCATTCAAAATTCAGTGCAATATTTCCCCATAGCTGCTATTCTTTGATATAATGAAAGTAGTGTATACTGATCAATAACAACCTTGAATAGTTATCAATTCATCTGGCCATAAAAATAAATAGCTGCCAAATAGTTAGATTTCGAAACATTGGCCACAGAATGTTCACTTTTCAAAACAATAGAAACAAATGATGCAATAACTGCAGGAGTTCTTTTATTGCTGTAGATAACATAATGTTATATTTTTATCGCCGCCTAGTTTAAAGTAAAATTAAATTCAAACGAACATGGGAAAATATTTCTTTTACGAAGAACAAAATGGTATATGCATTATTTTCAACAAAACTTACTATCGTGTGTTTTTGGGGGATTAGCATTATCTTAATTGTCTAATATAGCATTTTACAGACTATCAAATATTTAGATGAACAAAAAAGTTGGTTTTGCCCACACCTGTTTCATTGAACTATATTTACAAATAATTTAAAAAATGTCTGATTTAGAAATATTAATTACTTGATATGGACCTTACTAAAACACCTGCATTAACAACGTGTGTGTGTGTGTGATAGATTGAAAGGAAATGTGAAAAACAGTCAACAAATTAAATTTAACTATCTTCGTTATGCTTTATTAACAATGAAGTTCAATGAAGTTAACCACAATTAAGACTTTCTTTTTGATTTTTTTGCAATTTCTTCTCTACATATTAAAAGTTCGTAACATTTGTTAGATGTTTTCAACAATTTGGTCAAGAAAAAATATTGTTGACAATGGGTTTGTAAAATGAAAATAACCACTTATTAATTGCAGGCATGGTGCAACTATATTATACAAGTTTATTCAGTTTATACAATTTCTTTTGAAATATCCTTTTTTACAATTAATTTACTTGAATTAAATATCACAATCCAATAGATATGCACATTATGGGTCGTGTACAGTAAATGAGCAGTAAATTGGTTAGAATTGAAATCATTAAATTGTCAAAAGATGACCCAATTGTACTACATGTACGTGGATAATGTTAATTACAATTTATACATTTTTATTACAGAATGATGGAATTTTTTGATCGCACGGAAACTCGGACCAGTTTTCCTAACGTGTTTCGTATCTTGAAAGTGGTCCTTTACATTTTGGTGATCATCCATTGGAACGCGTGCTTTTATTTCGCGATGAGCTATAACATTGGATTTGGTACGGACAATTGGGTCTATCCTGACATCAGAGATCCGAGACGCACTCTCGCCCACCAGTACATCTACAGTTTCTATTGGTCAACGCTGACGCTAACGACCATCGGGGAGACACCAGCCCCCGAAAAGAATAGCGAGTACCTGTTCATGGTTTTCGATTTTTTGGTCGGGGTTTTAATATTTGCCACCATCGTCGGCAATGTTGGCTCCATGATAACGAATATGAACGCCGCCCGTGCCGAATTCCAGAATCGCATGGATGGCATTAAGCAGTACCTGGAATTCCGGAAGGTGAGCAAGGAGCTGGACCGCAAAGTGATCAAGTGGTTTGACTATTTGTGGAGAAATAAGCAGTCCTTGGACGAAGAGCACATTCTGGAAACATTGCCAGAAAAGTTGAAAGCCGAAATAGCCATCCACGTCCACTATGACACGCTAAAGCAGGTGCAGATTTTCCAAGACTGCGAACCTGGACTTCTTACCGAGTTAGTGCTCAAGCTCAAGCTTCAAGTGTTCAGTCCAGGGGATTACATCTGCCGCAAAGGAGACGTGGGTAAGGAAATGTACATCGTGAAAAGGGGAAAACTCAGTGTCGTGGCTGATGATGGCAAGACAGTATACGCAACGTTGAGCGATGGTAGTGCTTTTGGTGAGTTGAGCATTCTTAACATTGCTGGCAACAAAATTGGAAACAGGAGGACGGCCAACGTGAGAAGTATTGGCTACTCGGACCTGTTTTGCCTATCCAAAGATGACTTATGGTAAGTTTTTGATTGTGCTACATTCTATAACATTCTTTCCCAATCAATCATGTTTTGTTTCCATGGTCTCATAGTGTTTATATCAGACAGCTGAATGATAAGGAAGAAACAGTATTTTTATTAATGTTTGTAACTACATGTACATGTAAAAGATAGAATTAACGGAACCCCAAACTCCTGAAAAACAATAATGAATACTTTGCCTCTCGGGATTTTTCTCCAATTTGCAATAATTTTTCAACTGTCAAATTTAATATTTAATAGTCCTCACTGCACAGAAATTATTTTAAGAAAGACGACAAAAATTAACTTGATTAAATGTTTGTCTCAAAATTTCTATACAGAGATTTTTCTTATTTCTTTTTTCAGTAAAAAAACATGATTTTTTGCCGTCATGTTTAAATTTACTTTTCTACAGTAAATGTTATTCCGATAGCCCTCAATTCAATTCAATTCTTTACCCTGCAAATACAAATTAATTCAGAATAAGCAGTCTAGTCATGATGGACCCCAACATCACAATTTAGATAATTTTCCCGTAATTTCCGGGACTTTAAGACGAGGTTGGGATGGGATGGGAAGACGGCCATGGCCGATTTAATAATACGCAAGTAAATAAACGTCACATTACGACAAAGTAAACCCAACTACAGTATTTTCTGCTCTTATTTTGCGATGATATTCAGCTAAACAAAACATAAATTTTTCAGAGTAGTTTTCTTCGAAGAATTGTTTGTAAACATTGGTTTATTTTTAAAAACGATATTGTTTTTTAAAGATAAGAATAGTCTTTTACAGATACCAATTTCGTTGTAAAATCTTTCTCCTGCATGAAATTAGACGATGCACTTCCAAGATTGTCCTATTGAGAACTTTTTCACTCCCACCACGTGGCATTTCATGCTGATGGTGAGGTAGAGTGGATTGATTGATTTGGTCTACTCAGTTTTCTATTAAAACATTAATAAAACTTCTTTTTTTTTTTTTTTTTTTTTTTGGAAAATTCCCACTATTGCGGTAACCAAATAGACATAAATCCAGGATTTTTCTACATATAATTCCTTTAAAGCTCAATAAAAACTCAAAGTACTTGTTGTTGAAGGCGAGATAAATTTTTTCAGTATATAGTTATTTCCTTTTTTATGTTATTTGAGGACTGGAAAATCTTACAATATCGAAAAATTATCAGTAATTTATATTCAATTTGCAATTCTTGATAGTCGCAGTATTTCAAAATTAATGTGATATTATGAGTATGGGTTTATTTACAGGGATGCTTTAACTGAGTATCCGGAAGCCAAGGAAAACCTCATCGAGCGAGGTAAGCAAATGCTCATGAAGGATGGCCTGCTGGACGAAGATACACTTCTGGCTGAAGAACAAGCCCAAGAGGACATGAAGGAAAAAGTGTCCAAATTCGAAGCCCATCTGGAAAATTTACAAGTTCGATTCTCGAGACTTTTAGCTGAATATACTTCAACTCAACAGAAACTCAAGCAAAGGATCAGTTTTTTGGAAATGAAACTACAGTCTACTACCGGAAGCTCGACAGATGATCAAACGCTAGATGGATGTGAATCAACCAGAGATACTGAATCTCCTCCTTCAGTTCGCCTACGAAATAAGTCACTGAGTAATCCTGAATGGTGCTGACATTGTAATTGTAAAACAAATCGACTTGAAACAACGAATTTTTGATTACCTTTACCCAAGACAGTCGCAACATGGCTTTTTTTAAAATATGGGACACATGTTATGTCAAACATAATGCAACAACACGTACGTTCTTGAGGTTTTACGCTGCACCATGTTGGCATGGATCGAATTGCTTTCATTGGTGCCATAACAGTGTTTGGTTGGAGCAGTCTTATCAGAAGAATTAAAAATTAGGCCATCTAGTACCAAAAGTACAAAGTTTCTGCTGAAAATTATATACACCTGTACATGTACGAAGGTAACTCATTCTCAAATACAGTAGTTTTTGGAGTAACCTGGCTAGGGAAGGGTGTTACACTGACCTTCTGATATGAATTCATAGATGACAATCATTCTGGTTATATGCTCGTACTGTATAGCTTAACTGTTGAATGATTTGGATATACAGTACATGTCTTATCTCTTTGAGGTTAAATCATGCACTTGGTAAATAATAAGGATAAACGTGCTTATCCATGCGAATTTCCCATAAATGCTTGCATGTGGCGTATTTTATGCTGACAGCAGGTTATTTGAATTGAATTGATCAAAGTGCACTTCGCACCCAATGCAAGACGTACGGTGCATCCATTATTTAGATTGAGGCAAACGGGATTTTAAGTGTGTAGTCGCTGTTGCATGGTTTCAGACAGCTGAAATGATAACTGAAATTTTTAGTAAAATGCAGGAAAAATCATTTATACTGTTCAGTATATCAACAAATTTAGTGTTAAAGAGTGTGGAGAAATTTTTTTCTTGCAAAATTGAAAATAGAAATTCTGCCAAAATTACTACGTAAGAAACCCAGCTATTACAATGTATACAGATACTGACAATCATCTGTTATCAATTATCAATAATGGTGAAATCATAGGCATAATACAAACAACTCGACACATTTGGCATTAATGACAAGCTGTCATAAGCCTACTCGAAGGTGGATATCTTGGAATTCGTCATTGCTCTGCAGATGACGTCAGCACAGCGCCTGTGAATTAACTTTGATAAATTTGGCCTAATCTTATCTTAGACTAGAAGCCTACTCTTTATCTGAATCGACCTTATTTCAAACGCGGAGCAGTTCCCTTTAGAGTTTTCAAAATGCACAGGGCAAATTCAAGCAGTGAATCACCATTTTCCAGCATTAATAAACGGACACAAGATGCGTATAATCCACGATACTCCACATTGTTAACGGTGAATCAAAGGTACAGGTAGGCTTTTTAGGAAGTTTTCCAATTTTTTGCCTTGTATTTCAATTTGTGTTTAGTCCCGTGCAATTCTGGCTTTCCAGTTATGTGGGCAGGGATACAGACGACGTCAGATTGGATTTGGAAGAATCTGGAAATTCTGAAACAACAAAATGTGACTCAACGATTGACCCTGGGGGATGCTTCTACCAATTTTGGCTGGCCATTGTGTCCATAGCAGTGGTCTACAATATGTACTTCATTGTGGCCAGAACAGTATTTTGGCAATTGGAAAATTTGTGCCCCACAGTATGGTTTACTTTAGATTACATATGCGATGCTATCTACGCTGCCGATATGCTCATTCATGTTTCCACAGGTAAACTATATTTTTTTAATTCTTTATATTTTATACATAAGAATCTGTAATTCAATTCCTCGATGCTAACAAGTTCTGAAATTAATTGTTTTAATAAACGATTATACTGCAAGTGTAAAATGTCATAATTATTTCATATTAGATTTGATTTGACCTCGGATTACAACCAGTACATGGTTACATTACCTTAAAGATTACATACACATAACTATAAATAATGTCAAATTTTTATTTCATAGTATTTTAACTTTGTAAACAAAAAGAGTAAAGGTCATCCAATACATCCGATACAAAGTCATCCGGTATTCATTTATTTTATAGTTGAATGTTTTCAAAGTGATTAAATAGCATTAAATGGATGAAATTATTAGTTGAAATATTAGAAAAACTAGTTAACTAT
This sequence comes from Ommatoiulus sabulosus, assembly GCA_034697705.1. Lineage (NCBI taxonomy): Eukaryota > Metazoa > Arthropoda > Diplopoda > Julida > Julidae > Ommatoiulus > Ommatoiulus sabulosus. Next base: position 22,330 of record JAQGAO010000275.1, on the reverse strand, counting down.
ATCAGCAAAGTTAATGTATAAGCTAGATTTCGTAGAATTAGCGTTATTGGTAAATAACTTCGTTTTTGTGTTTTAAGTGCTAGCGTATTGTTAATGCATAAGAAATTTAGTCAATTCAGTAATATGATATAAATTATACAATTTAAAATTACCAGTGAGGAAAATTTAAGAGGGTATCTTAATTTTGTGAAGATAATTTTAAGCATAACATGGAATATATTTGATGTTTATTTGTATAGTTAATTACCTAACTTCATTTTTTCATTACCAAATGGTGCTTTTTGAAATGTAGGGAATCTGAAAATGTTAAATTCCCAACTCATACTTGTAGTGTATTTCTCTTTATTATTCATAGAATAACATTTTTCGAAAGTTGAAAAAATCCCCAGATAAAAGACATCACCCCGTGTTCTTTTCTTAATATTATTTATGCCGATAAATTGCAACGAGAATTCTTATCAATCTTGCTTGTTGTGGGTTAATGAGTTGAATTACATTGAAATTGGTTAATAAATACTATCTACTGCCATTAGTTGGAGTGGGTTAGCCAGTGAAAGGAGATGCTGGATTATTCTGTTGAAAACAATTATGTTACTTTGATTAGCTGTAATTATTATTTGGAATAGTTACAGTAAAAATGTAGTTTGATTATTTTTTTGTTAATAATTTAGGTTATATAAAGCAAAGTGAGGGAATTTTGGAAACCGACAAATGCCAGATCCTGAGACATTATCTCTGTTCCTGTGGATTTGTATTGGACATTGCAAGTGTTTTCCCAACAGATGCTATGTACCTTTTGATTGGCAGCACATGCCCTGCCATGATGCCGTGTCCTGTTATTGTGCGACTAAATCGCATTTTAAGGTTTCATCGGTAAGCAAAAATTGAACTATTTATTTCTGCTTTTAAAAACATCAACTTTTTTATTGTGTGCAGCATTTCTACGTATGTTTGTCCTTGATTGATCCATATCCTAAAAAATATTTATGACTTTTTTGAATTCTTCCATTGTGTACACATTTTGGTAGTTCGATGTACATATACATTAATTCTACTGGTAGGAAGGAAACCAAACAAGAGAGTTTTTGGGGAAAGGTACTCCACCTTTAAGTAAACATGACTATGATTACAAATATGTGTTCACAGCAACCGGGTATATTGATTGAAAATGTGCTTGTTATAAGTTCGCCAAATATTGAAAATGATTGCTTTTCTATCGTAAGGAGAGGTGCTTATATCAATTTTTGACAATCATGCTATGCGTTTTGAACATTTATGAAATATAAATGATCCACTATTCTAAAAATCGAATTCGGCAGTTGCACATTAAAATTTAAACCTAACTGCAATTCAATGGATGGTTTTTCATAGATACCGGTATGGTCGAAAAGCAAATGTGCGGCAATATTTCAGTTATAGATTTAGGGTAATTCCTCAGGAAATACTATATTGACATCAACAGAAAAAAGTGTGGATTGCACTGGTAATTTTCCATGTTCTAAAACTGATTCCAGCTCTGCACAAAAATAAAACATATAGAAGTAGCCAAGTAGGAATAGATGCTGACTTTAATGCTATTTTATATTCTTTCTCTAAATCCTTGTAAAAGCTTGTAAATTAAGTTTATGAAATGAAATTTTAATTTTGTTTTAGAGAGTTTTGCTGCATGCCATTTAATGCAAAATCGGAAAGTTCGGAAACTTGAGAAACAGCTCTTTCTATTGTTATTTTTTTTTTATTGTTTTGCTTCAAATACTTGCAGTTTGTTGCATTTTTCAGTTCCGCTATATTTCCTTCCGTTTTCTTTTATAGGTTGCGAGAATTCTTTTACATCTCCGAAGTGCGTACCATGTACTTCCTCTGTCTTCGGATCTTTGAAATGTCCCTGTACATTTTGTTGTTTGTACACTGGAACGCCTGTTTCTATTTCGGCTTAAGCTATATCCTCGGATTTGGCGTGGATAAGTGGGTGTATCCCCAGCTGGAAGGGATATACGCCGAATTAAAGCACCAGTACATTTACTGCATCTTTTGGTCCACTAGAATGCTGACCAGTCACAGCGTAGGAGCACCACCGGAATCGGATCTTGAACATCTCATCGTCTTATTGGAAATAGTCATAGGGGTTTTCATATTCGCGTCCATCTTAGGTAATGCCTCGTCCCTTTTGAACCAGAAATATGCCGCACGGATCCAATTTCAGAACAAGATGAACAACCTAAAGCAGTTCTTCGAGCGCAGGAAAGTAGATCGAAATTTACAAGCTAAAGTTCTTAGATGGTGCGATTACGTCTATCGCACCGATCAGCCTTTGGATGACCAAGCCATTCTGGCCCATTTGGCCGGCGAACTGCAAGCCCAGATCGCCAGGGATGTACACAAGGAAACACTGATGGCATTGACCCTTTTTCAGGGCGCCAATGACGATATCTTGAACAAAATTGCTATGAAATTGAAATTAAACATATATTGCCCAGGGGATTACATATGCAAAGAAGGAGAAGTTGGGAAAGAAATGTTTATCAAGAAAAGTGGAAAACTGAAGATGTTCAGTAGCGAAAATAATCGGATCTATGAGAACGAGTTGCAAGAGACCAAGTGCTTCGGCGATTTATGTCTCCTGGACGAGGGCTATGGCTCGAAATACGGATGCCACAGATGTGCCAACGTAGTAAGCGTCGGCTACACCGAAATCTTCACCCTTTCCAAAAGCGATCTAGGTGAAGCCCTCAGCGACTATCCAGAATTCAAAGAAAATCTCATAACTCAAGCGAGATATAAACTGATGAAGCTCGGGTTGCTCTCTTTCGATGCTACTATTCCTCATCCAACCACTTCTGCACGACCAGTGCAGATTGACGATAGGTACAACTAGCTAATGATCGAGCATTGAAATGCTTCAAGAATGTGACAGAAAGCCAGTAGTCTGAGCTGTCTGGTTTTAAAATCCTTCTCATACAATGTACATCTCAGAAGTGTACATGGCCATTCGGTGGGAGACGTTCGCTCACGCGGAAAATAGGATAATTAGCCGTTCAGTCCAATTGTTCCCCCCGATTTCCTGGTAAAAATCGATCAACACGTTGATGGTTTGCGAGGAATTCCATATGGATGCATAATTATGTTACTGTGGATGGGGTTTAAAACTGTATAACAACAAACGCGATGACCAATGGAAGCAAATTCTAAAAACTGCATTTTAATTAATGATTTGAATGTTGCATGTAATCAATTGTGTTGAGCTATTCTTGAAATTCCCATGCACCGATTTAAATTTCTAATCAGATTTAATGCAATGAATCCGAAAGTAAAATTATAATTAGTTTCAAATTGTAGAAATACAGCGTGAGTAAAAAGTCTGTTCCGCCCAAAATAAACAGAATGGGTGCAAATACGAAAAATCGGATATGGGGAACAACGGGTGCGGAATGCAATGGTGCCCAAACTATTTGGGCCTAAGGCCCATTTCAAGGGCCTTTAGGTCCTATGTTTTAAACGGTAATATCTACAAAGAAAAAGTCAATTAGAAAGTTGTAGGCCGTCGAAAAATTAGTTTAATGGCTCCATTTGCAACATTTAATTATCGATCGCCACAAAATAAATGACTTCTGGACTTCTTCTATGTTTGCACCCATGCATAACACCGCTACATTGCGGGAAAGCTCTAGGGCATGGTTTGCTTTAGGATTCGAGCTGACGCCCTACAACTTTCTAATTGGCATTTTTGCTGTACCTATCACCGTTTTAAAGTTAGGACCTAAAGGCCCTTGAATTGGGTCTTGGGGCCAAATGGTTTGGGCCCCATTGTATTCCGCACCCTATGGTTACTACTTACTATATGTTTCCCATATCCGATTTTTCGTATTTGCACCCATTCTGTATATTTTGGGGGGAGGGAACAGACTTTTTACTGACGATGTATAACATATAGTTAATTAACAAAGGGAATCCGATTCCAACAGTAGCGCCCAGAATTTGTGAAATTGGTATTTTCCTGGAGTTGATTTTTCATTCATAACGGGTCGCGCCGATGTTTGCGATCTAAAACGATTTTTTATAAAAAGTGAAGGCAACAGATTACAGTAAATTTCCAGAAATTGAAATCCTAACGATTGTCTAAAGCTTTGGCTCTGTGGCTTTGGGCATTCGTGACGCAAATGATCGCTAGATGGCTCTGGAGCTTCCGTTCCTATGGCAACCATTCAGAGGATGGTTCTAGAACCACAGTGCTAGAACTTCGATCTTTTCATTTTCTTTTCTGACGCGTTCTACGAACTGTGACGAGAATTTTATCGGCAGTTTTGAAGGTAATTATGGGCTTCTTGTCTCGCGCTGCTGTGCTTAATTTACGCGTTAATTATAGATCGCTAGGGCTCGGTCAAACACGCATCCTTTGATTTTCGGTTTTCTACTTGCATTTTTAGTGCTTAGGGAATAGGGATTATCACTCGATCTGTATCTATGAAATAAAATCATTGTAGGGATCACATCACATTGCACCTTCTATAAACATCACAAAACTACCATATATATAGGCTGTCACGAGCACATAACACGTTGTAGTCGCAGCTTCTGTAATAATGATCGCATTTTCAAAACATCGCATAATTTGTTTTGTGTAACTACTAATTAATGTTTGAAAATTAAATTTTTTCATCGATGATTTATAACCAGTCTCAATTCAGTTTTATAAAACGTTGACAGAGTGTCAAATTTCCACTATTATGTTCATCTACGATTAGAGGAGCTTTCAAAATAGTCACCCCATTGACAATTTAACTTTGGAGTCAATGGTCAACTTTTCCTACAGGTAACTGCGCATGCGCCGCGTCTGTGCGCAGAGTGGCACAAGAGTGCGCATCCAATTTGTGATCGAATTTCGTCGAGTTTCAAGAGTTTTTGTGCACTAGTGTGTCACTCGGCTTGTAGTCAATGCGTCTTTAGGCGTGTTTCACTGGTTGACCGTAGATGACGATCCCGTCTACATGTATAGCCTACTGATATACATACAGTATGATAAGTTGTCCATTGAATTTAGGGATTCTTTTTTTTGTGCTTTGTAAATGAAAGAAAACGTTTGCATATAATGTGTATTAACATTAAAACTGCTGAAAAATCTTGTACGAAAAAGTACATTACAGATTGTCAGAATTTCCTGAATTTTACAAGAATTATTACGTTGGCAATAATATTATATCATCATAACATTTTCAACTTTACTGCATGAGACATACAGTATGTATCATGTGTTTTCATGGCGGTTTACCCGTAGGCCTACTGCGTATCAGTGAAATATACTGTATTTTAGCCCGTGTCACCATAAGCGTTCGTTTTGCTATCCACCACAACGCTGGTCCCGTGCCAGTGGATTTGTTCTACTTATTGTACACGCCATTTTGAGTTATTACAGGAAATTAACCATGCAGAGAAAAACGCTCAAAGGTCATTGGGGACAGGATTAATTTTGCATTTTGTTCTTTTTTGATACATTTTAATGGGAGTTTCTCAGATATTTATTGCAAGCAAGGAAAAAGTCATTTAATGCTTGGGCGTTTTCCAGATGTTAAATTTGTTTCGTGCCCAGGAGGACATTTTGATTATGCTATACATCTGCTCAAATCTGAGGATTCCTGGATAGCCTCAGGCCAAAGTAAAGGAATACACAAACGCATTTATGGATTTTTCGTTCTTTTTTCAGTGACATTTTAAAGGCAAAAAAGAGGTCATCACATTTGTAAATTTTGGTAACATACAAATGAAGTGTGTACTCATTGCCCGCGATGTAAAGTTCAAAAGTGGAAATCTTTGTGGTCAATCATCCAAGGCAGTGCAAAACCACTTTTCGAAAATGGCTAAGGTTTTCATGTAAGCTGCTATTTAAGGTAAGACCACCGAATGTTTCTTTGTCTTTACTTCATCGTTGTGCTGAAGTGTATGCTAGGTGTATGTAATAGAATTGATAACTTTCTTGCCCAACAGTATTTATATAATATTTCTAAAGAATTTTTTCAAAATAAAAGATTCGATACATGTACATCTGGGGCAAAAACTAACTTTACTGAAACAACTTGCTAGTATTTTCTAAGAAAAAAACGTCAAGCAACTCAGTGATCTATGTCAACGTTTAACAGATGTAAAATTTTATTAATTTCAGTTCAAAGATATACAATTTCTTACATTTCGATACTTCACAATATGAAAACATTTCAAAATGGTGCATTTAGAAAATGATTATAATACAATTTGAGCAACTAGTTGCGTGCAACTCAAGCACTTTAAATTGCATTTACATCAATGGCAAGCGTAAGCTGTAGTATGTGTGCTGTGAAACACATCCAATTTATAGCAAGCCTATTTTTTCTGCCAAACGGCAAGGACATTGAGGCAGCAGCAAGTATTGTGAGCAAAAATAATTGTAAGATATGAACACTGGAGGGATTTTGCGGGAGGGATGCAGCTTTTGTTTTTTCTTCTTATCAACGCATTATACCTTCACGACCGCTTTGCCAATATTTTCTCCCTTCAACATGGAAATGAACGCCTTTGGAATATTTTCGAATCCTAGCGTGGTGGTCTCCTTGTATTTTAATTTGCCCTGGAATTAGAAAATCACACTTAAGAGCGTTTGCTTATTCAATTACAACTGTCATGCAGAGATTTCTTTACACTTTCCAGGCGATATCAGCGTGGAATGGTACAGAAATGAGCCGCATAGGCATGCTTGTTGAATCCTACATTTTTAATGGGAATATCGATTTTTTATTTAAAAATTCATTTTATTTTGCGAATGGATCTGATCGTGCATACACTTGAGATGGATGGATCAGGCTGTTTATTTTTTCTTGTCACGAAATGGCGACGACATGCCTCAATGAATACGGATAAATTGTAAAAAAAAAAAATTGTGGATTGACTTGGGGATCCACATTTAGCAAATTGATGATAAATGGAATTGCGAACTGGTAAATTATACCTGAACAAGACAGTTTAATTGGTTCAACTTTCAATCCATCGATATAAAAAAAAACTATATTTTGCTGCAATATGTCACCCAAACAATATGAACTCTACCTGGCGAATCCATTGTGCCATTTCTTCTAAACCCTTATGAAACTCTGTTTCCCATTGGCTGACCAGGAATCCGCGCATGGTCAACTGCTTTGTCACTATTGGAATCTGGACACAGGGAGCTAAATGTGGTAAAAGTAGCTGGTATCAGAGTTAAAAACAATATATTATGAATTCAAGTTATTGAATGGTATTGAGTCCTATTATCATTTTGCATGCGTAACATTGTAAAAACGTGCAAAGTAAATAAAAGCAAAACTCAACATAAATTTTAGGCGCCATTTTCGCCAATACTGTCTTATTTGATAAAGCACAATTTGCTCCAATTTTCTGAGGCTACGCACCCATCGCCACTTTATTTTCCAGCTCGTTGTACAAGCTGATGGCCCCGCAAACTGCAATTCGTCCATATTCCCTCATCTGCCATAAGATTTTTGAGCTGAACTCGCCACCAATCTATGCAATCGAAGAAGCAAATATTAATGCTTTGCCCAATAATGAGTCTAACAAGAATCTCCACCCGTGATTTATGATGGACGGTGTATAAAAATTGTGTCATGGTCATCTGCGAGACTGCGATGCCATCATTGCCATGTAATTGCGAAGTGGTAACAACTCACATTATCGAAATAACAGTCGATGCCTTCAGGGGCAACTTTCTTGATTTCTTGTTCGGCGTCCACTTTCTTGTAGTTAAAGACATGGTCGAAGCCCAGCTCTTCCTTTAGCCATTTCACTTTTTCATCAGTACCAGTTAATGCAATAACCCTGCATCCCTGGAAAAAATATAATCGCCATGTTGAAATATACATTTTATACCTATTCCTAATGATTCTAGAGCTTATTATTAATAAATTAACAATTTGTGAAGAGCCAGAAATACTCATCTTATTCCATAATTATTGATATACATGTACATGCATACAGATGTCATTGTTGCTACGTGATTCATATCATGTGCATATTGTATTAATTAGTCTGATTATTCTAAGGGGCCATTCAAAAAGGACGTCCTCATGTAGGGAGTAGGGTGGATATGTTGAGTCATGGGCACAATATGTGGACAGGGGGAGGGAGGGGGGTATGCCCAACTCGGACGTCCACTTGAAAATAAAATGCCAAATAAAACCAATTCCCAACGTAAAAGGGAAATTGAGCGCAATATTGCATAAGTGAGTTATACATTGCACTTTCACAGTTTTCTGAATACAATTTTGCAAAACTTTTACAATTTTTCGATTACAATTTTTTTGAAAGTTTTGGACGTCCGAATGGGGGGATGGGGTCCTGATTGACCGGACACAATTCGGACAGGGGGTAGGGGTGGGTCCAATTTTTGGCAAATTTTGCGGACGTCCTTCTTGAATGGCTCCTAACGTAAAGTACTGTATGTGCATCAGGTTGGTGTACCCGTTTGCGGATGTCGAGAGTGAACATGTAATTTGAACATGGCCTCCAGCGCCATTGAAAAATAATGTAGAGGCGGCATACAAAATATTTACGATTTGAATTACTAATGAGCAGTTTAATAGGAACGCTTACATTATCCCTGCTCGTATGTGACTGCCATTAATTGACGGTCCCAATTGGAGTACATGTACGCTGCATTCCCAGCTTAAAATCAACAGATTCTGACCTTGATTTTTGCTATTTGGCCAACCGAACTTCCAGTGGCACCAGCGGCTGTCGTAACCAATACCACGTCCCCGACTTTGGGCTGGCAGCACTCCAAGAATCCGAAATAGGCTGTCATCCTAATTGCAATTTAAAACACGTAACATTAAACAATGTGCATTTCATGCTGGCTCGCGAGCCTTCAGTGCTTATATACTGCAAATTTGACGAAATCACAACTGCTTACATGCACTAGCTCCGTACTAAGCGTAACCATGCCTGCCTGCTAAGATCATTCGTGCACGTTTTGTGCGTTTAAAGTGGATAAATCATACGGTGCATTGCTATAATTTGAAACTGAATCCAAAATGACGGTTTCACCGAAAAGTTGTGAACGTTACGCTTACGATATAATTCGTAACAATTTTATGCTCCCAATACCTTAGGCCTACTCTAAAGTCTAGGGTCGATCTAGAGAAGTGTTTCTTTTGCAGTCGAACTTGTATTTTGATGACCTCAAATGCTGTAATTGTTGAGTAAGGAAAACTTGTTCCATTAATCCATTTGGCATCAATAATTCTGATGTTTCATAAAGGTTCAACGTATAAAGCGAATTCTGCACATGTCAATATACCGACCCAGAGCTTACAATTCATCCAAGAACGGGATGGAAACGTTATTGTAAACATTTAGTTTCCGATTACAATTTTGGCATAGTTTTTATATGGGCCGAAAATGTGGAACATCACCATGTGCTAAGGATTGCGAATTAATAAAACATCCTACTGTCGTTATAGATAAACGAATATACAGTGTATGCGAAATAAATCGGTACATTTAAGGCATTTATTGCATTGTTCGAGTCTAGTATTTTGTCTATGATTAATTATTATACTAATTAATAACTAATTGCCTTGCCAGAGAATAACCTGTCTGAGCCTGCGGCACATATTGGCTAGACTAGTAGTAGTAGTAGATGGTTATATCACAGTCTGGTTACTGTATATGCTGATGCATTTTTCTGATTTTGGAATTTTGTCCTAAATTCTTTCCTTTTAATCGACCAATAGAACTTGCACGTAAACAAGTCGAAAAGGATAACGGATGTCCTCTTTTACTTGTGGCAGTCTGGACAATTGCTCTTCAGTGGTGAGATAATTATTATGACTATACATTGTAGCCTACTGCAACACGTGCATCGGTCACACTCTTACGTGGAGAAATAGAGAGACCAATTGAGAAAATATGCACGAACAAATCGATATTCCTTGAAATGTTGTCATAGTGAATATAGTAATGTCAGTTTTTGGTCAGCCTTACACAACGACTACTTCTGGGCTAAAAAAAACCATAGCCACTCGAATATTGAAGCAAATCATTAAGCAGCTCATTACAATGTACCGTATTTATTACGTTTAAAAAATCGAAATGATAACGGGCGGCTATCAAAATTCCATGAGTTACCTTAATCGCAAATAACGAAAATGTCATCATAAACGTTGACATTCTCACATTACTGGCGAGAACCATTATTAGTCAACATTCGTTATTATTAAGGTTCTACCAGAAGAAAAAAAAGTAATTAACAACCGGTCGACATCATGACCGATGTGACCGATATGATTAACAAAAATGATTAACAAAATCTAAATAACTAAATACGGAAACTACAGTGTATATAGTATTTGGGGTGGGCAATTTGCATAAATGACCATGGCATGAATTTAATTCTGTTAGGTACATGTACGTCGATTAAACAACATATGCATGGGGTTTGTAAATATGACCAGCTATAAATACGTCTTCTATAGCTATAGGGCACCCTATCGAGCGATCTTGCATACTTTGAGCATTTAATTATGCAGAATGTCAGTGAGTATGTACGTACGTATAATATTAATTTCCGAATTAAGAAATCACAAGAGGAAATGCTAGTATACTATATGAGGACAGAATGAGGATTAAAAAACTTTCAAAATGTTTCGCCACAAAAATGCTGTTGTTGACCATTAAATATATCAAACTAAAAACAATGTCAAGTTGTCGTTGCAATTTTCGACATACACGCATGTACGTTATTAAAATGAACGAGATTGTATCTGCAGTAATCCTAGGCAGGAATGCCCTTTAAGCCATGGCGTGCTTAACCTCATTTGCATTTTAAATATGGTGGAATAAATTCTGACGTTGCAAACCGAGGCTACAGCAACACCGCAACAAAAATGCAATTCAGCAAACGGTTTCTAAGAACAGTATACTGCGTATATATATATACGCGAAATCGACGTTGTAGATTTGGTAGGCGACCGCAACGCAGCCTCCCGTAGCAGGCTTTATAATGAAAGAAATGCTCCAATCAATAATACAAAATGTCCGTGGAATATCATCATAGATTTACCTTATAGCGTATTTCCCACCGAGCCTATCTTTTTGATGCCACGCGAAATCATTATGCATGCTCAAATATGAATCGGAGGAACCTGGCAGTTGGCATAATGGGAAGGGATCCCAATTTTGGAGCGCCATGATTGCTCCGCGAAACAATCGGGTGAGGGGTTAGCGGACAATCGCTTCGCAATTTCATGGTTATTGTTGCAATATACGTGTGGCATGCGCGGAATCCTTAATTATTTTCTTGCGTGGAACAATAACTCACTGGTGGAAACAGGTAGCTGAGAGCTTTGCGCAATATTATACTTGTAGCTATTAATAGCAGCAATTCGGGAAAAAAAGCGATTAACCGGTTAGTCGATCATCCGAGTGCATGCTACAAAATTACAGTCACACGGGATAAAAGATGAAACTTCGTTGATCGCGCTTTGGCGATCCATTAGTCATATAATGTACTGTATATTCCCTATTTTGGTAGTTGTTCCTTTTTGAAAATTCGTTGTTCTGATAAATCACAGAGTTGACTTTTCGAGCAGACAAATTATGCAACCAACTTACTAATTCCCCAGTACATGTACATCTACCTCTTTACGCGTGGAATACCGAATAAACGTGTCTCAGTTTGCTTACCCAGGCATGCCGAGCACTCCAACACCCAGTGAATGCGATAAATCTCCGCTAATTTCTTTAGGTAGCAACATAACTTTAGATTTGTTATTTGCTACTGTCAGAGTCCTCCAACCTAAGTAGCCGACGATGTACGAGCCCTCGGGAAATTTCGTGTTTCTGCTTTTTAGAACTCTTAAATTAAAAAGGAAAATCGCATTTGAAACTATTATATATGCTACCAATGGCTACAACGCAACTTTTAAGACAATGGCGCTGAGCTAAGTTGCACTTACTTCGCTACCTGTCCTCCAGGAATCACTTTGCCGACATCGTTGTGAAATCTGAAAATAATAATAAATGAAAGGAATTAATATTTAATTGACTCGTTCCGCTGAAAACTCAACTGGGGAGAAGAGCAATTCGTAACTCTGACAGGTGTCACGGGCTTTGGGCGTCGAAAGTCCTCGTTGTTATGGTAGATTCGCGTGCTCATGCTCACTTCCCATAAGCTATACTGTAAATTAATCATACATTAACTACGCGCACGTTGGTTACTAACTCATCAGCGTTATTTCCTAATTGACACAGCATTTGACAACGAAGTAGCTCTTCGATAGCAACGAATATGTAGATTGTTGCACTTTTATTCCCATTGGACCTCGGGCATCATTCTTTTTCAATTTCTTTTGATTTTCTATATTCTATAACTTCGATAGAGCATAAAATATCAATGAAACCCATCGCTTACATGTATATACTATATATATATATATTTAATAAGGTTTTTTTTACTGTACTGTATATATTAAAAAAAAACTTTCCACTTATCACATTACGAGGATTATTGTCAACAATTACTCACGAAATTCGTCACTTCGTCATTATTATAATAAAAAATAACTTGTTGTCAAACATGTAGGTCGCATCATAAAAAGACCAAGGTGTGTTTACATGTAATTCATGATGCTTCTTTCCTTATTTGGATATTTGGATTTCCTTATTGTAATACCATTTTCAACTTTCACTTGCTTACTGCAAATCTGCCGCCATACATCAGACAGATAATTGGCTTTAGTAATTGTAATAGCATTTTACTGACTGGTGATGGAATTTATCACCTTAGTAAACAACGTCCTTGTTCTTATAATTATAGGGATTTAGTTGTAATTTTTACGAATCCATGCGACTTGTCCATTTACTGTATATCCTAGATAATTACGTAATAATACAGTACAGTAAGTATAAACTTTATCAAAGAGCATGCATGTACATGCATATGCTGTACATGTACTGTCGGTATACATATATAGTGTAGAGTGGTACGCCCTCTATATTCTTGCACATATGGACTGGCGCATGATACGTTATACATTAAAAGACTTTACATCCCTCAATCAATCAACAACCGCCATATGTTGGAAATCTGATTCTATTCATCCTTCATTTGCCCTGACCAGAATAAAACAGACTTCATTTTCGAATACTGATGTGCCTGTCATGCAAATATATGTACATGTACATGAATAAGTAATGTTCTGGTAATGAGTTTTTCTTCCTTCCACTACTTGGCGGACGGCCATTGTACCAATGATTCGCCCATTGTAATCAAACTCGGGTTTAGAGCATGCGCGCACCTATTCAATTAAACTTTTTGCAAGGCTGAAACTATGGAGGCTATAGTGGAAAACTCGGTAAAAAGTGAGCATTATCTTGTTCAAATAATTACGATTGTGAAGCGCCCCAGGCCAAAACTTTTATACGCAATTACATTACCTATACATGTATATTTGTCTCGGCATCTGGTTCGACACCGACAAATGTGGCTCAACATGGCGTATACCAAGATGTACAGTATACCTTCCAGATAGGCTGCGGCGATTCAAAAAGTTGGCTTTGGCTAATACCACGCCAGTGTAAAAGCACCTATGTAAAAGCAGCCATCTAATGCAATTACTGAGGTCGAAGAATCTACCGGTAATATGGCTGGTGATAAAAACAACCGAATTGAACTGCAGTAAAATATCCCTCGGCTTCAGGGAAAATTCTTCAAATTAAAAGATGATAGTTCGGTTGTCTATCTTCCGTGGATATAGAGGTATGTCATCGATGAGCCAAGAGCTAGTGGAACTCGTAGAGAAATTCATAGTTCATCGTTGATTTATTTTTAATACTGCCCACAAATAACAATGATATTTTTACCCGATTGAAGATCTAACCGCTTCTTTATCGAGGTCAATAACTGTATATACTGGAGATTGCATTATACAACCAACTGTTATGAAATTGAACAAAAGCTAAAATTCATAACGAAACATAACAAATATTGGTGCTTTGGGGGAAGGCGAAGTACGGATCAGACTATTGTAATAATAAAACCAATATGCTGTTTAGCAAACACGGATATGAGGAAACTTTGTTTGGAAGTGGACATACGAGCTCGTATGTTTCCAAAGTTAAAATTTCTGTACATATAGCACATTTGTCAACAGATGGTGTAACAAATGCTATTTTGTTATAAGTTAAGAGCATGTATACATGTATATACTGTGAGAACAGAGCATTCTTGCGCCACCTTCACGGCATCTGTTGCACATTAACCACAGTATACGAAAAGACCAGTATGCCGACTAAGTCCACTTTTCCCTAGCCATGTGCTCGCAGCATCGCATAGGTGTATAGGACCAAAGTGAACTACTTCACTGAACTAGTTTATCGTTCTCTAGTTCGAACCGGATTTAAGTGAACTAGCGTCAATTGTCGTACACTTACTCACTTGAGTGAGCTAGTTCTTTTTTTTCGTTCACTCAATCGTCCTTTATGGCGTGACACGCTTCACTCGTTCTGGCCGTTTCAACATCAGGTGCCGACACGGAGTCGGCATACTGATATTTTAGTATACTGTGCACATTAACAGTGGTCCCAGTGGATGAGTGCATTACTAATGATTTGCACCATCACAAAACTCGTATATTTGTCTTTTTGTAACCATGTATTGTGCTCTTAAAAGTTGTTAATGGAGATTCATATGGACGCGCATTTTCCTGTTATGCTGTGTTATAATTGCAATACCGTATTTTCTCCAATTTTTAATCGTGCTTTTTAAATCTCGCGCTTTGAATAATACGCTATAAATGACATTTTCTTTTCTTACTACAAAATTATATTTCGCGTTTGTTCTATACGCATACTATACAATATAAATAAGTAGAACCTGAGGCCAGTGCCTCAATCAATTTTCAATGTGCATGAGTGGGTGTTTCAACTACTGAATTGTACCGTTGAGATGCGTATCACATGCAGCTGCATTACTAGTTTTTAATTAATTTAGAAAATGTTATCCTGATATTCTAGCTGTTCATTTATTGCTTAGGAATACTTCATTTTACACATGCACTAACATTTATTTCATTACCAGTTCTGCCTTTATATATTGGCAAAATGAATATGTTTTCATTAACTATAGTTCTTTACAACCCCAATAATATCTGGGAAAGTGGCCAATTTGGAGGTGGTGGAGTCATAATATTGGCAGGCATCATGTAAACAAAATGTTTGACAGATGTACCCTTAATTCTCAGAGATTCCGGAATATTAAGTTATGGTGCCATGGCTTCAGATTTCATATTCGTAGACAATAATGAAAGTCTTAACAGAGTCAAGCTAATGGATGATTTTCTCTCAACTTCAAAGTGATGATACCCAGCACATGGAGTGGTCAGCAAGTTTAATACAGTAGGTCTCCAGATTTGAATCTGATGCATGCTTGGGATGCACTAAAGCGGCGAATTGTATTCCATCTTGCGGTATTCACAATGGTTTCCCAATTAATGCATCGACGAGGTTGATCAACGAAAATAGCACATGCACACAATATGCTTTCTGATGTCATTTTTTCGTCATTTTCTCGTTGAAGTGTTGATCAACATTTTAGAAGTGGGCTCCAACCCAGCTCTATCAACGGTCAACCAAACAAGATGGCGGGCACGAATTACGAATCTTCCCGGATCAAATGTATACGGCGCTCTGGCCAAATTCAGATCGACAAGTCGCTCGATAAGATCTGTGAAGTTTTCAAGATGGCTCCGTCTTTTGAAATTCATTGTGAATAGGGCATCAGTCTCCCACAAAGACCATTTCAAAGCTCCAAACTGTTGTCCACAGAGCTCATCCACAGAGTCATTCCGACACCAAGTGTGGATTTTTAACAGTCATTAATTTGAAGTTATCTTGCAATTAGAGCATTGAGTTCTAGGCACTGATCAGTGCATTGTAATTCACATGACTCATCAAATCATCCATTTGCGTGTATATTCCAGAAACTTAAAGAGCTCCTTTTAATTGCTCGTGAACACAACATCATCATGATTTTCTATGATTATCCAATGAGATTCTCCGCAGCAAACTAAATCTACTTTCATTCTAGTTTGGTTCGTTAAGGTTACCACTGTCCGAATTCCAAATTTTTAAGCTACGTACATGTATCAATGAAACATTGATTTTTAATTCTGCTACTAAATGCAGTATATATCCGAGGATATACACTTAATTTTGCGCCAAGATATGTACATGTACGTTCGATGAAATTTCAAAGTTTTCGGATATAATCTTGAGAAAACTATTTCTGAATTTGATCATTCCTGATCTAAACAAGTGATTTCCAAAGTGGGCAATGAGGGCTTCAAAGGGGGCAACAGGGGTGCAATGGTAGGCAACCTGGCGCAAGGCTGCTAGGGGGCAAAGAATACAAATTGACACCTCTTATATGCAGCTCTTACACAGTATGTTTCAATTTAAAATAAATGCTTCCATTTTAATGTTTTTTTTTGTTTTTTTATTAAAATGTTATGATTTGACAGATGCGATGGTTGGGGGCAATCTTGAAATACTGTATTTGCTATATATAAGAGGGGGTAATGATAACATTTTTGCTCAAAAAGGGGACAGAGTTCAAACAAGTTTGGGAAACACTGATATAAACAGAAGGCGTGACTAATAAAAAATATGAAAATAAGTAACAAAAACACATATAAAGTAAATTCTATTAAAGTGAACTCAAAATATTTCTGCATTTTGTACTATATATCATCTATACATTTACTGTATTTCGGAATACCCCAATGAGATTCTACTGGTACATTTGAACTCTCCGACGCGACGTGTCGGTCGGCCACAAGTACAATATGTATACTGTAAACATGTATATATATATATACAGTAGTATGTGAAACATTTAGCAAGGCCTAATATTAATGGGTTTTTTTTCATTTTACCTTAATTTACACCTCTCTTCACTTTATCATCTGTACAGTATATGTTCAGTATAGGCTAAATATACAGCTCGTAGATAAAAACGTCGAGATTATCAACATTTCAATGTACATGGTTCAAGGTATACTAGTATGTTTGATGTTCGAATGTAGTCAATGTACATGTAAATATATATAAGGCTACAATTTCTAGATGCATTTATGGACAGTAGAGACATTCATCTTTCCAGAATGCGCGTTAACACTGTATACTGTATTACCTTATATTTAAAGGGTTTTTTTAGTATACATGGTACACATCTCTTCGCAATATACTTGCATTAATGACGAAGCTACATACAGATACAGTACATGTATACTACAAATATATTTTCATTACAGTACCATACAATATGGAACCTTAGTGAACCTTAATTGTATTAATATATACAACATTGTTCAATTGCTTAGACAATTTTTAGGTTATGAAGACGTCGCCATTTATCACGATCCAATGTAGTATACTGTACCATATCATATTCCTTAATTTGTTTTAAGACGATGTTATCTTTTTTGTTCGGTATATAAATCTTATGTTTCCGACAGCAACAGCCAGCTGTCGCAACCTGTATATATTGACGTGCCTGCCTATCCAGCATCTTGTCGAGTGTCACTCGGGCGATAGATTGTATTTGTCTCTATAGTTGCTGGCCCATCTCTTATCACATGTTTTATTCATGTTCAGTTTGATTTCTGTCTGATTAAATTCTTTCACGACCTAATTTCATTCCAATTTAACAAGGCATAGGAATTGATCCAATATTTACTCGCCGCACTCTGGATTTCCCCATTTAGAAGTGATCCTTTTCTCGTTGATCCACCATAATATGGCAGATTTTAGATTTACTTGGAAAACAACATTCCTCGCGGTGGTGATACGTTTGTGCCGCAGAAATTGATTGTGGCGCGTACTGTTCGATACATTGCATTCAGGCATTAATCCTCATAAAAACATCTGGTGCTGAGGAACCGCCATATATGCGATTTATAAACACATTGAATTTCTACGAAAATTGCATTTGTTGCTCGGCGCTGCCACCTACAAATTTCGCTGAGGGGATGGGGAGGGTGGCTGCGTGTGGGGGTGGTTGTCAGTTCGTATTTCGTATATTTTCTTTTGTCTTATTTCTGGTAACCCTCCAGGGTACGTAGCTGTCGGTTCTCGTAGATCGCACGGCCATAACGTTGCGTGCAATCCACTGACTATGATCATACACTGTATAAAAGAAGATTTTTATAAGATTCCCTCGGCCGGTGTGTTTTTCTTAGTTTTTAGCCTCGCGCTCTTTTGCAATTCGGAATGCACGCGGCCCTTATTTCAACGGTGGATTTATATGGTGTCGTCAGAGTACCGTGGGATTTAGCGAAATATGATAATGCCTCATTACACGAAGTAAAAAGGCCTATACGTGTCGTGCATGCACGTGGGTTGGAATCGTAATAAACAGCTGGATTTATTACCGTAGGTAGGGATCCACGGAGATGTATTCAGCCTCGCAAAGATAATCTGTAAAAACAGGAAAACAACAATTAAAGCTTATAATTACGAGCCTATGTGGAATTATGTTATTCATTTAAATAACAATCGATGGACTGCGAGAGAATGGCATTTGCCATTTGGGGCGTTCGTGCATTTAATGCTTAAATCCTGCTGTAAGATCATGGATTATATGAAAATGGGGGACTACAACTACACATAATGCATGGCCATCGGCGACATGTACGCATAGTTCAATTTGAGATAATCTGCTTCTTGTTCCATATGAACCGAGGTTTAAAAATAGATGACATGAATGTGACCTGTTACATAACGAGCCTATACAAATACGAAGGCGGCATATTAACAGCCACTCTATATCTGCGAGAGTAATCATACAACCATGGATTGATTCAAAAGTTCTCCAATTTTCTACTAACGTACACATGTACATATATGGCTCAGCTTATGGATAAATGGCATTCTCCCGAAGAACAAATCAATATTGACCAGAACGACATACAAATAAAGTACATTATAGAATGTATATAATTGAAGTGAATGAAACTAAAGCTTGCACCTCCTTTATTGGCTGTCAAATTGCGTTCTTCGCACTGTTAATCGTGCAACAGGTATAGTATTAAAACAATTCGAAGAGATACTTTCTAGAAGAAAGCCAATATATCGAGCGAAATGTATATGCTTTTGTGCAAAAATAATTGAATATATTGGCAGATTGAATTTCTTATTACACGTTCGTCGATCATTCTGTGTCTGATTATGCTATACATTTTCTATGTCCATGAAATTAGTTTCATATAGTCCTCGACTGCTCGGATAATAATAATAATAATAGTCCTCGATCATTCTTGATCTATAGTTCATAAGTACAGGATGTCTCAAACGCCATTAAAATCAACCAACTGGGGAAAGCATGCAATGTCGATATACAGTATATACTATAGACGCTCTATATGGTGGGAATTTTCCAAAAAAAAAACATTTTAAGCAGTTTGGAATGGATTTGGAGCTTTGATCTATATATGCTTTATATAGGGTTTTCAATGCTTTCTACATATACTCAAGTTGCTCAATATAGGATTCATTTTTCTCTCTTTTTAAAATTTGATGATGTTTCAAGTTCTGAAATTGGTGATTTCTCCGGGGACTCCGTGCAGCGTTTTATGCCTATAGTTCTGCTTAACTTAACATGTTAAATTATCTTCCCGAGCAAACTCCATTTTTAGTTTATAAATATGGGCATTTTTCTTTTTCCTTTCAACGACAATGGGTTTTGCAGCTGGTGTGATTTAGCAAATTTCCTTGCAAGCTTTAACAGTATAGGCCTATATACTCTATAGCCTATAACTATAAGGCGAATGCGCTATAGTGTTTTTAAAAACTGCCACCATCTTATTCAGTACAGGATCACACAATTTTCGATTATTTCTTACAAATATCTTTCTTGGTTTTCAAAAATATACACTGCTATTACTGTACAGTATATAAGACCAGCAATTTCAGGCGACATTTTAATTTTGTTTGTGAATCCAATTGGTTTGAGCTTTCTGAGAACAATTTCAGTTAAATTTTAGGACTATCCTTATGAGATACCGTAAATAGCACGATTGTATACAGTTTCACACATTTTGACGTTCTATAATTTTGCAACATGCATGGTATATACGCTCGTATAATTTGTCATTTGCGTGCATTTTTATACGACCTGCATGGATTAGTTTAAATTGTATACGTTTGTTTTCAGCTATGAACATGAAAACCTGTACCTTGTGATGTGATTGATAGAGCTAATAGGCCTATACATTTTATAAATTGGGTTATATTTGCATTAATTCTATATATTTAAAGCGTCCAGTATGCTAACAATTAGCTGATGGTGACGTAAACTTTAGTGAAGACGTAGGCCTATGTCCTCGAAAATAGTTATGATAAATATCACCAAGGGATTGCATCAATTATGATTTATGGGCAGATTTGATAATATTTGAATGCGAGATTCGGTTTTTCAAAAATTCAAAAATCCTGCATTCCACTTAATTGAAGACATGGATTACCTAGATTTGATAATGTTCGTTGTTTTTAATGGGAATTAATGCAAATGTGTATACTCGACTCATTTACATAAACGCATTTCAAGTTAAGTATTAATAATAATCAATAAATACGAATGCATGTTAATTAATGATTTTGGAGCGGGTGTCAGTTTAATCAAGCTGTTATGCATCCAGGCATTTCCCGCGTGGACTATATTTGCTTATCTATCATTATACATGTACAAGTATACTGTCCTCAGCCATGAGTCATGACATCTTCACGAGGATCGTTTTACGTAATGCGTTGTCCAAATACGTTGAATCTTCGCAGACTTTGCAATTAGCACGCATAACGTGGAATCTCTCCAAATTCGTAGATATATTAAGCTATTAATAACTGCGCAATCTTTGCACAAGCTCTAAACAGTATACTGCGTCGATGCATTTATGCAATCCAAAATCATTAATAACACAGGAATATCCACTGCAGCTAGTTCTTTCGGAGATTATGCACATTCAGGAATTAAAATATGCTCAAAATATTGATCCTTTTACACCCGTATTAATGCCTGTATGTAATATGAACTGCAGAGGGCAGCGCCGATAGGCTTATCATGTTCAAATTAAAATGAAGTTTGTAAATATTAGCCAAATCGCACGTACATGCCGTTTAACGTGCCTATTTATGTTTAAATAGGATTTCTACATGCATTTTGCGTGCACTTGCCTGGAATTTATAGGTGAAGATTATAGGCCTATGAAATTAACTAGATAAAACATTATCCCGCCTAGGCTCTTATCTTCTAAATTTATAATGGCGTATAATTAATTATGAAGAATATATGCATATAAGGTTTATCTACCGAGCGTTTTTTGAAGCGTTTAGAAAGAGCTTAAAGCATCGGGCCTACGTGCATTAATTATATAATTACATGGTGATTGCTGATTGTTGCAAGTTTAATTCAATTATTTTCGCAACACTATACAATTAGCTTGATTGGTATAATTAAACCTCAAGTGTTGTAAGCGATATGTACGCTAAACAAACTTTCTTTTATGTTGGAATTCCGAGTACATGTTGAATTCTGAGTTCAGCGCATGAATAAGGGGTAAATGTGTATTGAAAATATACTTTAAACATAGCCCTCCATAAGGAGGAGCTATACCAGATCGAGCTTTAAAGCTCCTAACCTGGGAGCCATGATACAATACATACACGAATACATGTTATAAACTTGTTTACGTGAATCACCTTAATTGTAATAGTTCAATTCAATTATACGCTCGTAGATTCCAGATGTTCATTTTTTTCCAATTCACTTATTTTGCTCATATTTAACAGCAAGCATGCAAATAGCAAGTGAACTGCATATCGTTATTGCAGCATGTAGTTTTCAGACCGACCAGTTGCCATAGGGAAGAGAAGACCGATAATGTCAACATGAGATTGAAAACTCTTGCCCAAACACTATATTAGAAGGATGAAATAAGTGGAACGCTTGCCTTGTAATGGCACTGGTTAAGTGACGTCATACAAACATCAAAACAAAATCAAAATGCGTACATAATCTAATGCACATTTTTGTAGTGAAGTGTTTATTTCATCTCACCTCGATTCAGCCCTCGATATACAGGGTGGGCCAATAAAAAGCAAGCCAACTTTATAAAAGTCATAAAATGGTTAATTGTTAATGGAATTTAATGGAAATTTGTACATGTGTAGGCTACTTAAACAGGATACAAAAAAATTCCCTATTTCAATTTGTGTTCAAAGTTAGCACCTTTCGCGGAAACACAAGCCCTAAGGCGCA
>JAQGAO010000274.1:0-39891 GCA_034697705.1 Ommatoiulus sabulosus | reverse complement strand
GTTTAGGCCTTCATCAGGGCAGGAATTCGTCGGGAAAGGAATTCAGCCACCGCAACGCGTGGCCGGGGACCGCTAGTCACCGAATAAATTGAAGAAGCGCCGAGTATAGCGTAACGACGACGACTTAAGACGAGGCCTATATAATGTATATAAAAACGAATTAAGACATTGTTAAGAAACTTTGTTTCGTAATAAATATATAAAAAAAAGATTTTTAAGCGACGTTTATTTACACGATCGTGTTTGGAGGGCATCTCGTTTATCACGAGACTATAAACAAATACTTATGCCAATAAAAAGCGTTCGCCGAGTTATTTAAAGAGTACGCAAAAACTGCGCCAGGATCGAGAAGCGTTCAAAAAGTAAGTCCTCCACTTACTTCGTAAACATTCGCGGCTCACATTTCCGTTTTACGATACGAAAATGACACCCTGACAACACGTGTGCTATAGCCAAAAATGTTCGCGTAACGTGTTTTAAGCTACAACCATATCGATATCAACCTCGTTATGTTTAACATTGAAAAAAACATCGCGTCTTAAATTCAGGCACTACCATTTAGACAAAATCTAGACGCTTTATACGCGATGGAAATGTTGCGGGGTATGTCAAAATTACGTTAACGTTAAATAACATTTTGCAATATTATGCATTATCCAAAACTCGTCATGACCACTCTCGCGTTAAACTTTCCTCCGTTACATCAGAGGAAACAATAGTTCATTTCATACAAGTGACACAAATTTTGACGCACACCCTGTATTTCTTAGCAGGTTTCCGGTTGCGGAAGACATTTTGATTTTTAATTTAATTTGATTTAATTCATAACTCATTAGAGATTTAAGAAATTTTTTCATAGCATAAACACGTTTAAAATACTCGGCATATATCCAATGTGCGATTTCGTCAGCAAATAGAATGAGAATTTGTTAAAGCGCCACCTGCAGGTGTCGCTGAGTGCGTTTCTAAAAGTTGGACCACTCTAAACCCATCCTATAGCGAGATACAATCCCATCGATAATGTTTTCAAAGCTAACCACCATCATGGATTAATATCTTCATCACATTGACACGCAGAGCAGGACATGTTTACGCAACTGTAGTTTAGACAACATAGAGACACGTACTGCAACTGAATTAACGAATTACTGTCTAAAAAACCTCGTGCACTTCCTGTAATACACTTTATTATCTCCGAGCAATAATTCATTTTTCGACGAAAAGATAAAAGTGTAAACTAGGCATCGATAATCACCTCGTCCAAACATCTCATTTACTGGGCGTATGTTTACAATAAACAACAACAACAATCACCAGATGTTCTATTATCGTGCATAATCACCATAAAGATTGCTCAATTTATATTCACCGGTGTTAAATAACAGATCAAAAGCAGTATTTACCACGTAAGCGAGGCCAAGCGCCAAAATGCTCTCTATACGTGATGCCACAACCCCGCTTCAAAAGCGACACAACTAAGAAAAAGTCAATTTCCAGCTGAAGACGATATATAAAGTCGAGCCAAATGAGCTCCTTATTCATGAAAAAACGACATATCTTAATTAAGTTGTCCTAATTTGGGATAAATGGCACCGTCACTTCATTTTATCATATACATGCACCTGCTTTATCTAAAAGTGAAACAATGTTGAGTTGTGTCATTTTTGAAGCGGAAGAGGGGTGGGGGTGCGTTACGTTTCCTCGCCTATCCAATCTGTATGACAGTTAATGAAAAAACTATCGTTTCTCGGACATCTGCATAGTTCAATTCCAAATAAGATATTAAGGGGATTAGACGTTGAATGTCTATCTCGTAGTTTTAAGCAAGTTGCAACTTGATTGAAATTAGCACGCATCGATTATCGCGAATATAAGTGTGTATTTCGCAACGTGCAAAGCGCGTAATTAAAGCAGTGAATTTTCTCTCCAAACACCATATGCTCAACATTAACATTTTTTTACATCTTTTTTCTTGTCACGGACTGACAACTTTCGAAAACACTACTGTACTGTATACAGTAATGATGCTGTAGCTTCCTATATAGTATACTTTTAAACCGTTATACGAAGAGAACATCTGGTTGAACAAGCTAAATGAGAGTGTTTCGTGCAAATAAACGACAGCGGATAAAAAACATTTGCATCCAGAAAGCAAAATGTAGACGTTGACTTATTTACTACCCCTTTTTTGCCAAACTATTTAAAACTCAATTTAAAAATGCGCTCGTTCGCGTGTCTGTTTCATCGGAATTTCAACAAATTATCCAAGCTGCGTTGAAGAATGTTGAAAAGATGTCTTAGTTCATCTCCAAATATAAATGCAATTAATTATACTGTAAATGCTTAAAAAGAAATGAGTTCATTCGTCGTTCATCCATACACGGTTAACTGGATCGAGGAGTGGCCGGCAATGTTACCTTAGTAGAGTTTGCGAAATTCTCCAAAAGTTTGCTATATTCCAAAAATAAGTATAAAATTGGCGAAATTCTCAACATTTTACTCTAATATCTAATAAGATTGTTTTTAAAATGTGTGCGAACGTTTTCAAGAAAATTTCGGAAATATTCCAAAAAATATACTAATTTTTCCAAATAAAATTACGAAATGTTTTTCAAAATTTCGCTTATTTTTAAAACGTTTACTGTACATTACATGTACATCTTATACGGATGACAACGGTTAATTCGTCGGTAAACCTTAATGGAAATATTGTTTTAATAAGAACAAATTGTACGTAAATGCGGGTATATTTGTCCATAAGCTGCAGTTGTTAGGAGATGCACGGAAAGACTCAATGTCAGTGTGACGTTAGTATCATTCCATCACGTTGTCAAACTGATAATTAGATATTTCCATTAGCGCGAAGCCATAATAAATGAAAACAGCAGCGTGTCGTTATACGCAAACAAGGCTTCAAATAATGTACATGTAAGCGCAATAATAAGGGGACATTCAAAAATAACGTCCGCATAAAGTGGCTTACTTTATACTGTACAAAACTTGCGCAAATTTAGTATAACTAAGAAATAGTTAACTTGACATTTGCACAACTAACTCGTGCGAATAAAGGCATAATATTCTAGCTAACAATTATTTGAATTCAAGATGACACGCTGCCATTCTGATAAATTGCTTATAATTAAAATATACCAGGCGATTCACAGTTATGAACATCTTATGATGATTGCTCGAGGTTTGGTATTCTTGATCATCAAACAAATGTTGACATTCGTAATGTCAACAATGAACAATTAATGTTAAGGCTGTTTTCAGACGAATATAAAGGGACGTCACAAATTTGTTCGTTAAACCCCGCAGTTCGTCTTATCACGCGTATGTGAATGGGAAGATGCTGCAGTATTATCGGGTAATTCCCCGCAATCACCTACCTATTTTTCCCATTTATCGTATACCGGTATATATACAGTGTATTTATAACGAAGCGCGGATGTTCGGGAACTGGAAAGTTTATTCGCTTTAGACGGAATTTTGTAATATCCTAATTCGGAATTCGTCTTAAGCGAAGCAATTAACATTACGTAGTGTAATTGTTATCTCGACTGGATATCCTTTTCGAATAGCCCCTAAGAGTCATTACCAAAAATCCCGAGTCCTGAGTGCGTAATTAGAAAGCACCACGACTGGTCCGGTGGCGTTCACACCCAATTAATGGCCGTTATCAAACGAGGTAAGAGAGAGTGTTTACAAAGGCATTAGTCACGGTTGCGCTTCTACCAAAAACCCACCTCAGCTACCATCTTATACTCACTCACTCCTAGAATCAGGACTGCTGGTAAAGTACAACGGGTAGACATCTAAAAAGACATGCTAATGACCGTATCTCGAGTCTATTATTTAGGGCGAGTTGCATAAAAAAAAAAAAATGGAGGCTCGCAATTAAGGGGCGTCGTCCGAAAAATGTCCACTTGACAATGACAAATGCTCCGGAGGTAAAACACCTTAAGTAAGACGCGATTAACGCCGGATAATTAATAACAGCTTTAAGGGTCGTCTGCCAGCCCAAAAACGATGGAGAAAGCAGATAATACTCGTTTCAAAATGCTAAATTCGTCTAGATCGCTTGATCAGATTTTGAAATGGGCAGCGAACAGCACTTAACGCATTAGTCGATGCCTAACCGAAATCATTAATAATTAGCGAACGTCGAATGTAATCGGCAAAAAATAAACAACTTCAGTCCAACTATTTGGAAAGCGCTCACTGGCTCGTGATGGAGTTACCCTCTTCGCCATCTTGAATTTGGCTATGATACTAGGTTGGATTCACGTTTCATTTTACGCGTTACATGGACGTGTAATTGGTTTAAAAACAACAATGAGCTCGAGTGAAATTGTTTTATCCAATTCCGCGTTAATCTCGCGCGCGTGACTTCACGACTGCCAAAGTACGATTCGTAGTTTTTGTTTTCAGTTAATTCCGCTACTGTATAAACCTTCATTAGTAAATCACTCGTTATCTTCAACGTCTATCTCGATGCTTCTCATTTTCAAATATTTTTCAATTCTTTATGACTGGGTATAGTTTGAAGCAGTGTTATTACCCCTCTAATTACAATTCCGGAATTCATGATTATTACTATAATTTAAAGAAATAATTTTTGCGCAGTTATCGGGTATAAGCGGATGAGTGTAGTTTTGAAAAACTTGATGAGATTCACAAAAATGATACTTCAATTATTTAGATAAGTTATACTGGTCTGAATTTTGATAGGTAGTTACATTTGTATTTTTGGTATACACATGTACGTGTTAAAAAGTAACGTGAAATATCCATAATTCCTTAGATTTTATCTCTTTATTTCATTACCAGCAATGAAAGTCGACCCGTACGTGCATATTCTTAATCCATTTTATAAACTTAAAATGTTGTCAATCGATATATAAATATTGCGGCCAAATGTCAACGTTGATGGCACTATATTCCTGCCCAAATCAAGATGGCGACACGCGTAGCACTCATTATTCGGGGAAACATTGTCGGAATATTTGGCACGTCCCGCAACGGGGTTACCGAAACGAATCATTAAAACTAGGTGTATGAATTACGTGTAAGTTGGCAGCATTTTTCATGCCACGCATAACATTAACCATAATTACAATCGTTAATATTTCCGAGTGCAACAAACACGACGAACATTACGAAATGTTATCAGTTCGTAAACAGTCGAGGGTTGGACCGAGAAAATGACGAGGGGTCAGCGTGGGCAACTGTCACGTTTTATGAAATCACCCGAGTGGGCACGACACGTTCAACGACGATAAAAAATGGACAATGGCGATCTAAACGTCCAATACGCGAATGCATTAGAATGCCATCGACTTAGAAATGTAAAACGTTGATGTGGGTGGTCAATTTGCGCCCAAATTGGTCACTTTCATTTCAATGTAGAGTAGCACGCCTTCTATCTTCTATTTAAGAAATATTTACGTCGTAGTTTTTGAACTTCGATGCAAATACAGTAGTTCTCGATTATCCGGGTCAGTTGTGATCCGGATGTTATCTTTACTCGACTTACTTCATCAATTATACTTTTTTTAAAAAGTTATATTTCACATTGAAAAAAAACATATAGAAAAATATCCCCCCTCTCTAAAAAGTATACCAAACACATTAGCCATTGAAAAAATTGTTTTTTAAATTGGGGAAAAAAACAAAAGCAAAACAACTTTGAATTTAGTTTAACTCTATATAGTTAATCCATATTTAGGTTATTCGTTAGCTACTCCACTACAGCTTTCCAATAACCTGGGTAATTTCTTTTATTAATTTTCAATACTGTTACGCGTTTCCTCCGTGATATTATTTCTCGAGAAACTTCGATTAAACTGTAGTTCTTATCGTTGAAATTATATACGTTTCGTCTGACTTCTGATAATACGAACAACGGATTAAACGAACCAATATTGACGTCCCTCAAGATTCGCCTTCGTTGAGTTTCGACTGAAGTAGCAATTCTTACTAATGGCTAAAATTAATTAATCATAATTTTATAATAAGTTTAAATCCAAAGTACGATCATCAGAAATAAGCGAATAAATAAGACGTGAGAAAACGAAACGTCCTGCACGCATGAAATTCGAAGTAACGCTCGAGTGCTTCGCTATATCCGTCAAAGTGGATTGATGGCGAGTAAGCTGATGGCTGTTTCGACGTAAATGTACGTTACATCGATTTAGCATACAGTATATACGCGGCGAAGGTCATCGTATTGATTCCTCTCCATCAAATAAATGCGTACAAAAGAGGCTTCGAGTCAGCGAGTAATTGAATAGCTTTCGTCTATTATCAACAAAAGCCTAAAACGATGAAAGACCAAATCAGCATTTCGTTATCCCCCCCTCCCTCCCTCCTCCTCCTACTTCAACCATCGTCATTAGAGTCTCCGACAGCCAGCGTTTTAAAAGATGCTTAAAATAATAAGTGCGGGACAACGAGAGATGCTCAGCAATATGGCGGAAATAAAACGAGATTTTCATCCGGGGTTTCGACGAAAACTTTGAAGCGACGTTTATTGCGCATTAACGCTATATGAATAACGGCGAGTGTCCAGTGGCCATCTTGGAGTAGTAGCCTAGTTGCTCTCTCCAGATGGGTGCGTGTGGGGGAGGTGCCCCTTGCGCGTAGCTTTCCTTACAAACGCTGGTGCTATGCGCAAGGGGTACCTCCGTTGACTCCCATGTTAAACATGTCGAAAATTACGCGAGTCAGAACTTTTTTAAATGACGTCGGCATCCCTAGGTTCCTATACTAAACCTGTTCAGTTTACTACCCTCTACAACCCCTACAATGGTTGACTATTACTTATGAAACTCCCTGTATATGCACGAAACAACGAACGCTTAAGTGTTCCCCACAAACTAATTACAGTATTTAGTTCGTCGAAGATGGTCGAGTGTTCGAAACAGTTCAACGCCCATTAGGGGTACTCGGACAGCAGATCCGCGAATCGCACTTTGGCAGTCGTGAATCGAGCGCGCAACATCGATACCCTAAATTTTATTTTATTTTATTACACCCGATACCATTAACTGCATAATTGAAATATTTTAATCAGCAGGTTGGCCGTTTTGCTCTACATTTTGATAAGAATATGGCCGTCTAAATAGCCCGTTAAAAGTGTCATGGCGACTGCTCCACTTCATTTAATCATCCGTTGTCCGCCTCAATGGCCATACAGTATCTCTTCATTTTCTCGAAGCAAAATGCAGTTGATCCAACAACGAATCAATTAATGAAACGCTCGCTCAATTTCACGGCTGCAGTCGAAGAGGGCATCAAACTCGGCCCCGACCCCCGACCCCCCGTCTGAAAAACGGATTCATTTCCTGGACTCCATCTTTTAATTTATCGAGGGAAAAAGAGCGGAAGAATTAAGCGCATGATTCGGAATGAAAGATGCCAGACGATTAATAAAACTTAATTAAAACTGAGTAGAACGCTTTAGGGACATTTCGCTCACTGTATATTCAGTACAATATGCTTTTATTTATTTAAACGGTCTTCTTTTCGTGATGGTATCGCTTTTACGACTCGTTTTAGGCGATAAAAGCATTAAGGGCACCCCGAAAGCGCTCCGTATCACGGGCGGTAAAATCGAGCGCCTTATTAATTTTCAACGTTAGATCCTCGTAAAACGTGACCGAAATAACTTAAACCGTGTATGTCACCATGTCCAAACGAGAAATTCGAAAGCTGCAATTTTAATTCAGTTTCGAATGATTTAAATGGGCGTAAAAAGTGAAAATGAACGTAAAAGTCATTTTCGTCACGTGTTTCAACGTCGAATTACCACTTCCGGTAACAGTATATAGATACATGTATACAGGGAGACTACTTCTTACCATGAAAAAGTAGAAAAATGGCACGCATGGATTCTCTCTGAAATCGACAAATAACGAAAAGCGAAAGATCGTAATTATTTTATAGATCAATTTGATGAACTTTCCTATTATTCTCGGATAAACGGACGTTAATCCCGTTAATACCGCGAATCACTTTAGGAGCGCCATTTCTCGGATTTCCGGTTTCTAGAAAATGTTTTCTCGAAATTATCGGATTTGTTCGAATGCGTGGAAATAACGCGCAAATTATTCACCCGCGGTTAATTAGCCAGCTTATTTACCGACGCCCGAAGCAATTAAAGCCAGACGAGCGTCTCCGAGATGAAAATTAGTTTCTACAATGTGTATAGGCTGCGGACATACGTGCGGCCAAATATCCTTCGACTAAAAAGGGTAACATTGGACATTGATGCGAACCTAAAATTCTGTAAATATTGGATAACCTCATGCACGTCATGATTTCATCGACAAGCTCGACTCGTCCGTTACAGTTTTGTGTAAAATGATGTACTTAACGATTTGTGCATCTACGATGTAATTATTCGAGCAACTTATATCAATTTTATAATTTCTTAATTTAAACCGTTTTATTTTTTTTCTTCAATTGATGTTATTAAATTCAATATTGTATCATTTTCATTCATTTCAATTTAACTTCATCGATTATAGTATACGGTATAATGATACTAATTACATCACTTCATAGATTATATATAGGAGATGTCTTAAACGCTATACGTTGCTTCGTACGAATAAAGTAGCCTATCGTATTCATTAATCGATTAAATCTGATCATTTTAGTAGGGAAAAAACCCTGGTTGGTATTATAGTGGAATGGGAATTTTTTTCTCAGTTTGCAAATTTGCTAAGGCATAAACATTGCCAATTAACTTTAGAACGCGAGTTTAATGAGACCATGCAGTGCTCAAACCAAGTCCCTGCACATATACACTGTACATAACTGCGAATATCTTTGTCCGTAAGCTGAGAATGAGTATTAAAAGGCTAGCTAAGTAAACGTCGATAAATACCAACGTATACTAAACCACAGCGCCATCTACATAAAATTAAGCGAATTGCCCATTCTTAAAACGCACTTTAAACAGGGCGCAAAATCTCACGATGCACTTCTAGGAGGCAATAGTTTAAAAAACAACATTCGCACGTACATGCATGTACAAATTGCAGTATATAGCCAGCGCGGCCATCATTAAGTCTTTTAAAAGTAAAACGCGTCGTTTTTATTGCGCTAATGGATTAATTTGGCACGCAATCAGGATAGCGAGAGTAACGAGCTCTAAAATAACTGGCAAATTTCTTCTCACAGACTTTCGTACTCGAAAAACCATTTCCTGTACACGTTCATTCATGTACAAGCGCTTTTCTTTTATGAGAGAAATCTGGATGAGAATTAAGAAAAGAAGGGGAATAAAAAAATAAGGCAATTTTGGACGATCGCTAAAGAGCTATAGGAGGCTTTTAAAAGTCCTATATCGCAGTTGCTCTTCGAACAATTAAGGAGTAAATTAAAGGAAAGAATAAAAAAAACAGATTATTGGTGATGCGGAAACCATTAAAAAAATGTGCATTTTATAATGATGCCTTTTTTTGTGTCGCGGACGTCGAGTGGATTGTAAATGATGAATCAGTAAGCGGATGATGACATCATTTACGAAATACGAGCGTCAATTAAAATGCTCGAACAATTACCGAAATGAAACAGCGAAACAACGACGAGACTCAATTAGAAAATATGACAAATACTCTTTTTTTTCACCACTTATTTGCTAAAGATGTAAAAAATTCGTAAAAAGCCACGAGTTGACGAGCATTTTAAGTATAGCTCGTTCAAAGTTTTGTTGGTCCGAAAAGAAAGTTGCGTGTGTTTTATCCATTATTGCCCTCGGTGCGTGTAATACA
This sequence comes from Ommatoiulus sabulosus, assembly GCA_034697705.1. Taxonomy (NCBI): domain Eukaryota; kingdom Metazoa; phylum Arthropoda; class Diplopoda; order Julida; family Julidae; genus Ommatoiulus; species Ommatoiulus sabulosus. The sequence continues at coordinate 30,109 of JAQGAO010000274.1, read as the reverse complement.
ATTTAATCAGTATCAGCGGGTATCGTTATCGTCGCTATACAGTAATTAAAGAACCAGGGTTCGCCCATCGGAAATAAAATTTCCAACATTCCTGAAGCATATATGTATACTGTATATACGAATTTCGGTTTAAACGGGAGGTGGTTTCAACTATACATTAAGTAAACAATCCATTAGCATGTCCTGTACAAAAATTAGTTCATATATATAGCACATGTCATCATGATGCAGTTTACCAGTTTACGACCACTTTCCATCATTTTGCAACGCACGCAGTCAAATAATTTACGAAGTATAGTTTTCACGTCGATTCCAACTCTTTTATTTTCTATTAAAAGCCGGAGTAAATACACATCCACGTTCTATACAATGGCTCCGTGATTACGCCGCGAAAATCGTAAGTAGCCACCAGAGGGCCGTAGATGGCGAACCGAAGCTCAAATCGTTTCGTTTCTGGCGACGATGTAATTTGTCTCCGCTAAACATCGCGAGTGTACGAGTATAGTATACTATACAGTATATGCCTACGTAGATAGGCCCCAGTAACAATCGATCGATACAACAATGAGCTAGAAATTGGATAACTACTAACAGCATGCAGCAGCAGCTAGCAGAGCGCATTATTACTAAAGGGGATTAATGTTATACATAGAGCAGACAACTAACGAAGATATAGAAAGCTTTGGCAAATTGAAAGAAAACATTTTAAACGAAGGAGAATCAAAGATTATACCTTAATTATACATTGAAATTGGGAGCTAGACGCCATCATCCATCGTTGGATGGTGCGTAGAAGCGGATTAATGTCGGCATTATATCGATTATCGAATAACATTCCGCCTTCAAAATATAATACCAACAAAACGTATATAATCCATTCAATTAGATTAGTTTTATACGGAAAGGTGATTTCGAGCAAACGATCAAATTCACTCCAGAGAACATTTTCAGGATTTTCTACGAATCGTAAATATACGTATAGAATATTATACGTCTGAAAATGTGCGTTCAAACGAGCTGACGAGATGATAAATAATCTATATTATACTGATGGGGAAAAGTAGAAAACCGCGGACGTATGAAATTATTGCAGCGTGATATTGTAAGGATTAAAGATTTCAGATCAATAGAAAAATTATCGCTATCACGCACTATGTATATAGCGTTACATGTATACTTGATTATATATACTTGCTATTAAAGAGATTATAAACGTATATCTTATAATGATAGATACCTATAAGACGTTAGATAAATGTTGTTTATCGTAAATAAGTTTTTACTCAGCGTCTTACGGAAACGTGGATGCTTCTTTGACGAAGTTGACTATTTATAAATGGATTTAATTTTGGTAGTTTTAAATATCCATCGCTGAGGAAAAAGAAATCATGCATCGCGAAGTCAATGAAACGTCTAATTTTTGCCTCGAGGTGTAATTATCTTAAATTAATATTAAGGTGCAATTTAAAGGTTAACATTTTACAAATGTGGAATACACGAACTTCTGATGGCACGAACTCATTTCCAGTCCCCGATCAATCAATAGGGCATGTACGAATAATGTTAATTTTTCGTTTAAGAAGAATTCCGTATTCGGATATTACACATTTTCTGTCAAAACTTCGAAGTCAAACGTCCGACTTCTTCTATAATATATACGAACTATACGTTTAATCGTGCACATTTTAACGTCCTTTAAGATTCGTCTTACTGTATAACTACTTTCGACTGCGTGTAGTTATTCCTAAGCGAGTCGATGAAAACATACGCTAATAACCGATGACCATGCAGTTCAATATCCTTAGAATAATTACTTCCGAAGCTTATAATTTTTGCATTCATTCCCGATAAAATAGAATCAAGTGAAACGCGTATATACGATTAACATTCGAGTTACGAATATATATAGCGTTATAACGCATAAGGTGCAGGGGTTGAACGCCATCGGTAACACTGCGTGGTCACTCGTATATATAAACACGCTTAATGTTCTACATATTCATAAAAGATGAAAAGTAGCGGCGCACGCACGCGTTCAATTATTAATCACGAGGCGTGTAATTCTCATGGACGGCCATTGTTTTATTTGGTCGTAAATTGAACGCTCTTTCAGTTTCATGGTCAGTGCATCGCGCGGACACCATATAGCTGCTTGGTGTAGTGTATATGAGCGCGGCCATTATCGATCGGAGTATAGAGACGTCGTCCCGATGACCGATATGCTCGTTATTATTCCACCCGCATCGAGGGTCTGCTCTCGGGGTAATAAATCCAAATGCGACTCTAATATATATTGGCGAAAGAAAGCCGGCCAATGTTACGATAACGATACCTCGCACTTACGCGCTCGTTACACTCGGACGTGGACAGGCATAGACAAATGCGGGGCCATTACAATTTAGCGATGCAATAAGGGCTGTACATACTACATTAAAAAAAATGAAAATCAATGCTGTATGAGGTGTTTCATTGTTTCTTTTATCGACTTGGGTGATATTTAACAATCCGATATTCTACTTTCAACGGGCATTGTAAAAGAGTCGTACAATCAACCTTTTCCAGTAATATGTAATTTTTCAACGATTAACCGACACCGTTATCCCAAAAATAAACGAGACAATTTTTCTGAATAAATCACATTTTTTATATGCATGCATGTATACACAAGAATAATAACATTCTTTAATAGTACATGCAGGCGAATAAGGTCGTACACCACTTGCATCCCTTATAAATAAAGGTATAATTTCTTTGAAAAATAAATGGACATTTAATCTGTTTTTCAAAAATGAATGGACATTTAATCTATTTTTCAAAAAAGAATGGACCATTAACATATTTTTAAAAAAAAAATTGAAAACAATACCATGCATTAAAAATAAATCTGAATTACTTTTCTTTAATATAAACGACATAAAAAAATGCAATTTTTCTGAAAAGACTTTTCCCAACATTGCTGGAAATGTAAAACTGTTTATAGAGAAATTTGTTTTATTGTACGTGTATTTCAAAAATAATTTTGATTTTTGTATTTGAATCAGATAACATCTACAAACTTTGAGGGAAATTGTGTCGTTTTTAAGAAAGAACGAATTGATTCTATGTTGATTCTTAGTAAAGATATATATTCCCTTATTAACAATTTTCCTCAAAGTTTGTATAGATTTTATCTGATTCAAATACAAAAAAATCAAAAATTATTTTTGAAATACACGTAACAAATAATAGCAAATAACACGTCCGAATAAATCAAATTTCTCTATAAACAGGTGTATACATTTCCGGCATTGTTGATTTTACGCTTTTCACTTTATTTCGCAGATTATCCGCGAAACTCCATTTCCAAACTATCCCGAATAATCGAGAGTCGTATCTCGGATATGACGTTGAAATCTAGTCAAAATCCTCGCATTTTCAATCACTGATTTCGACGCGTCAAAGACAAACACGAATCGTGTTTCGGTAAATCCAGATAAAAGCAATGTTTATCATTTTCTTATTCGATCCATCGATTCACCCTCGTTCGAAAAGTTTCCGAACAACGCCTTAATATCGTATTTTCTAAAATTTGTCGTCAACTCGAAAAAGGACAAATTTGAGTCGGTCATCTGTTTCGGACGGAGATATAATGAAGCCGGTGGGTGCAAGGCGTATCTACGATGATAATGCTCGATGGCTAATAATATAGAGAGACTGAGGCTCGTCAATATTAAACCATCCTGATGGTAAGGGCAAAGCAAGATGCACGTGGCAACCCGCAGATTGAACGCCAGGGGGAGAAAGGAGGGGATCTATTATTTTACGATACTGTTGGAAATATACGTCTAAAACATCTATTAGAGAGCGGGAAGGGGGATGCCCTTTTTCTACGAGATGAGAAATAGCGTTCCGATTGGGGCCATTCAAAAAGTACTTCCGCAATATTCCTCATTCTAGGATGGCCAGTGTCCGCTCATTTCCCCATGCACCTTACTCGCCCAAACTTTACAAATGCTGGCTTTAAAATAACAACGCGTTACGAAACTTAACACGTCCTCGACTCAATTAAAAACGTTTTAAATCGGATTGACGTCTAATTTCATCGTGGTGATTTCATTTTTCAGTTCAATTCTTACAAAATATCACGAAACATCGGAAGTTTGTTGAAGTACCACACATTAGCTTATTTCTATTCGTCTGGACCCTATCTCGATCAAAAAAAATTTTTTTTTGTATATTTATACAAAAGGAGGTTAAGGTCAGATATGAAATGCGAATACTTTATGCGGAAGACTCGAATTTCGGAGATAAGGCTAGTCACGAATATACGGGACAATTAAATGGTTATATTTTCCCACGTTTTTTACATTTCCACGCAGAAATTTCGCGAAATACTTGGCATTTTAGACTACTCATATCCAATCCTTCAAGTGGTCGGTAGATTTTAGACTACTCCGATAATTACGGTCAGTTCTATTAACTGCAGCCGTGAACATTTCAAAATGCACGATACGCGTGGTCAGTACGACATCGTCCAATATTTTTGTTTCGTTTTTTGAGTGTTTTTGAAATTCAAAGTTTATCGAAAGAATGTCCACGGCTACCTCGCGTGACTGCTCTCCCCCCCAGTGTCCAGTACTCCCATCCTTTGTGCGCGGACGTACTTTTTGAACGGCCCCTCTCTCGACTACCCCCCCCCCCAATTCCCTCAAAGGGGGCTTCTCCTATTACGCGAGTGCATTATGCGGCTCTAGGTAAAAGTTAGATCGTGGCTCCATAGAATAGGTTCTAGTTCTATGAGACACATAGTCGCATCATCCGCGCGGACAAACAACATCGGGCTTTTGTGTCAATATCGATTTTGTCGTTCGTTGAAAGCCGAATCAGTCGTGACAGGCTAGGCGAAATTAAAAGAGGGGGAACAAAATGGCCGCCGATGGCGCTGCTGACGCGACCTGCGCGGGCTAATAATTACCTCTAGTTCTCACTCTCAGGACGAAACGAGTGACCGACGTCCACTCGCGTTACGCCAAACAGGTGGACCTTATATCCGATGACACGAACGAGGGTCGAGCGAAGGCTAACTCGGCCAATTAAAGTAACGAAATACGCCATTAGATGAACGATAAATGAAACGTACCGAGTGAGGGTGCGAGGTGATGAGTTTTAGAGACGAGGTGTCCACGCAACAACGACTCCTATACTAGGAAACATCACACAGGAAGCTTAAAATAGTGGACTTTTAGAGGAACTGGCGGATAGTCATTCACCTAGAAATAACTTTGGAAAAGTCACGAATCCCAAAGTCCAGACTGCTGACCCGGGTCTTCCGAATTCGAACCCACGCTCGGTGGTTAAGGTTATCTCAACAAACCATTTAGGTCAGTAATTCATAAAGTGGGCAATGGTAAAATCGTTGATCGTAAAAGAAATGCTTCCGTTTTAATAATCTTTTATTAAAATTTAATTTTAGACAACATTTTAAGTGTTTTGATGGGTTGGGGAGGTACAGGGTGATGAAATATTTGCTCTAATAAGAGTTGACCACTGACCAACGCTAAAATGTCTGCTCTAAAAGGGGGCAGTAGTCCAAAAACGTTCGGGAACTTACGATTAAGGCCAACACGATTTCAAATAGCGAAGTGGGAATTTCTATATCTGTTACCATCGCGAGGTAACTCATTAAACAAATGCAAATACTCCAAAATACGAAACACGTCCTGTACCGAACATTTCGGATAAAGATCGACCATGAATGCCTCGTTGTACCGTATATAAATGACCAGTTTGAAATACGTAACATCTGTATCGATGATAGAATCGAGCGTGCAATTTGTGCATCGCGTACAATCTGGTTGAGGCGCCAATTTTCCCCTCCATCTGGCGGTGTTTTTTGGAAAATGAAGCGAGCCGGAATTCCAGATCGACAGAATCCGATGAATCGATACGCAATTCGTCAAGAAAATAGGAAGCTGGTTCGTGGTTAAGAAAGGCACACTTAACGTTTACGAAATGAGTCAGAAGATAAAGGAGGGGGGGGAGAGAATGTATACGATAATAACTCATTCGCGTTGTTTAGGGGTTCAGCGGGTTCATTAGAGGCGAACAAAAGGCTAGCCAAGTTACGCCCAATTGAGATGGGGTTTCATTCGGGAGTCGAGGGTATCTAGGATACCGAGCATGTGCTCTGCCTTTGCTCATTATCCGTTGGGGGATGGATTGGCAACGCATCAGGTTCAAGAAGCGAAAAATGACGTTGTAGTGAAAACACAGTGGCCAATGTGGGGTCTGGGTAAGGAGAAACGCATTTCTGAGACATGGATTTTTCAACACTATATAATCGCAAAAATACATCGTTTAATCACGGAAACATTCGCAATATCCTAATTCGGAATTCGTCTTAAATTAAGAAATTAACATTCTTTAATGTGTGGGGACTAGAAATGAGTTCGTATACTAATAGAAATTCGTATTAAGCGGGTTCGTGTTAACGTTGTTCCGCGGTAATCGCGCTTAAATCTCGGTGTTGAAAGACGCGTGGGAGCATCCATTTCTCGAAATTTAGTCGATAAAAGCTTCCGTATAGCAACATTTTATTTTTATCGAGCGATAATCACTAGGATACGAAGCGAGAGGGTTTTTCATTATAACACCCGTTCCAGCGTCCAAATGAGAAATCCAACAAATCCGTTTCCTATTGCACCCTAAAAAAGAGGTATAACTGAAGAAAATGGCGTCCAAATCGAAAACGTATTTAACTCCCTTTTTGTGCTAGCTCCTTCTTCAATGGGCTCTCGCACAAATGAGCGTTTCTACAAAAGGGGTCTCCGCTCTATTGCTAGCAGATTGCGCGAGGTATCTCTATATACACTCTATAAAAAAAGGTATAAAACACACTGCAGCCTCGTATATATATATATACTTAGGCTACTGCGAAATACTATAGATCGAAAAATGGTACAATGGCGGAAGCCGCGGCTGAGGGAGAGCGCCGTAGGCAAAAGAGGAGATAGAAGAAGAAATAGGCGTTTTATATAACATTCATCCTCCCCCCCCCCTTATACCCTCCCTCCCTCCCTCAATCCCTGCTCGTACAAAGTCGTTTCTCATTCAGTGACTTCAATCGAATCAATTCCCCATTCCCCAAAATTCATCACAATGTCTGGATTTTGTCATGTCTATTTCCCGATGGAGAACATGAGAGGAATTGCCAATGATAGGCTCGTATTATATACGCGACATCGGAGCAATTGCTGAAAAAGATGTTGTTACGAAGCGCAAAAATGCGAACGTATAACGAGATGAGGTCGATGCTGGCAGCGCACTCGTAAATCTTATCAATAAATAAGAACGGAGTGGCCATTCTAGAAGCTTATTTTACATATCGGATAATATCGAGAACGTAGTACATCCATTATTCAAGCGTGCGTGCGTGATGGGTGCAACGAGGTTCGAGTTGCTCGATCTTCCGAGTGCTCCGATAATGGATTCATTTTTACAGTAGCGTTCGTATAGCGTCATTATCCCTAGTTAGTTTTGTTACGTAATCATAGGTTGAGTGGGTTTTATCGATGTATCGGGTATTCGAAATGTAATGTTTGCTTAATTTTTGCATGAATTAAGCTCCCGGAGAAAGCGAATGAACGCCGAAACGACGAGCGAACTAATAAATTAATGATCGCGCATCGTTAAATTTTCCTAGAAATTTATTTCCAGTTTTGAGACCAATAACGCGACGAACGTACGCTCATCGTATCCATAAATTATGGTTTATTGGCAAAATTGAATATTGTTTTTTTGGAAAAATTGAGGGTTTTATTTTTTTTGTGGAAATATATCGTGAGTCGTTTCTTGGAAAAGTAATTTTCATACTTTCGGATAAATCACTATAAGTTCGCTTTTATTTTGTTCATAGTTTTTAAAAATCGTTATTTTTATAGCGAAAAATATATTTCATTTTTTTTAGAAAGATATCACAAATTACGGTGCATTTATTCGATAGCGAGTTTCAGGTATAAGAGGAACCGTGTATCGCGATATGAGGGTATCATGCGAGGTTGGAGAAATAACGTTGATCGGATAATCGAACAACCGTATGCCCATAAAAATGTCTTTACTAAACGATTTTTTTTCTTCCAAATTTCGCTTTTTCCTTTAAAAAAATTAGGATTTTTATTTTCCAAATAATGCAATTTCCTCATAATCGATCATTTTTTCGCAAAACGACCATCATTCTTCGATAAACGTTTCCATTTTTGACAAATTGTTTGATATTTTTTTAACTAAGTTTTAGATTCACTTCGTAACTTTACCGATCGAAGCATTATACAGAGTGACGTTACATGTCACTCGTTCGTATTTTATTTTATTTATTTATTTATTTATTTATTTTTAATGTTCTCGTATTTTTCTAATCATCAGCAGTCCGCTATACGTCGAAACAATTGCCATCGATAAAAATTCCCGACATCTTTAAATGTCCTTAGAATAACGCCAAACGTATACATGTAGTCATCTTATAACTCGAAGTGTATATGCAAAATGTAATTTTGTGTCAAGTTTTGTTATTCGTCGCACGATGCCATGCACATGTCATCTAAAATAAGGATTTGCAACACGCTCGTATACACGACGTGTGCGAGAATGGTAAATAAAACGTTAGCGTGCGGGTGAGCCATTAAACACTTCTCAGAAAATAGCGTATGGATCGATGCGGTTAAATGGCTCGGCAATATAGACGACTGTAGCTACTCGCACCAATTCCCCAAATATACGCACTTCGCTATATACGACATCGATTATTACGGCAACGGCGCTAGAGCAATTTGACGCGAGACTCGTGTTTGTTTTTCACCAATCGTTTAAAGGCTTTTCGAAAGACGAAGACGACTCGTTTGAAAGCAATATCGAAATATATATATATAAAAAGTTGGCCCAAAGGCATGTACGCATTGTGTGTGCCTGTGACTCGATCGCAAAAAAAGGCGCACGATGAAAAACTGGTCTGAATAAGATTAAACCTACATAGAAAGAGAGTAAAATGTCATAAATCCATTTCCCATAAAAACAAATTTAAGACAAGGACTAATAAACGCGTAGCCACAGGCCTTTCGCTGCGTGTATCGAATAAACTATATTATATCCTAAAAACTCAAATATAAAAATAACGAATTACAATTGTTTTTAACGCTTTTAACCTCGTATACGATAAATATTTATATTTTATTTCAGTATATAATACATCTATACCGTAGTTATCAATTTAGATCTATCTAATGAAGATGTGGAACATACACGTACAGTACATGCACGTACAAGTTGGATTTTTAATATCGTGCATTTTCAAGAAGTTATATGATTATTTTCATATTTTTAGGGGGAAAATGTCCGTTATCAAAAATAAAGTGTCTGAATAATAATAATAATAAAGTTGGCATAAAGATGACGATACAGTATTATAAAATTACATATTTATTTAGCTTTTTATTCTAAATGCAGATTTTTTTTTACCAAAAACTACAATTTTACAAACAATTTTTATTCCCAAAAACCAGAAATCGATACTATTTTCATAAAAAAAGTATATAAACAAGATTTTTTAGTCGCTGTCTCATTTCGCGAATTATCCGGGAGTTTGATATTATTATTAATAATAATCGAGTATATTCAAATTAGTGTCTAAATAAACATGGTAAGTATAGCCTAATTTCGGAAGTTATATATACCGAACAACGCAGCAGAAATAAGTATTTGTTCGGAATAGTTTATCAAAAATGTTAATCGCATCAACCGAACAATCAACATCACCTTCCGCCAGGGTGCGTTGAAAACACGCATTATTACGATAAAGCTCATTTTATGAGCCATGCACGTCGCGTCACGTGATAAGTGCGCGCGTCACGCTTTAAGAAGGAGATTTAGTCGCGTCATTACACGTACTTAGAAAACGGAGTAAAATAGCTTAGTAGCGTCTCGTCTAAACTCCATTTTGGTAAAAAGGATCATCGAGGCGACGATTCATTTTAAAAAGTGAAGGCACGCACGCAGCGCCCCACGGGGAAATTCACTTAATATTAAGTTATCTACACTCGCTCGTATCGCGACTGCCAAAAAGGAAATTAAAAGGTGGGGAATAAAGCAACCCCCCTCAACTCGGTTATAGCATTGTTTCAGCTCTAGCTTTATCACGCTGTTTCCCTTTTCGTAATTACGGATGTCACGCTCGTTTTGTGCGTGCCCACGCATTCCTACAATACTGTATATACCTCATCAACCCTTATTATTTTTGTCAGCTCTTAATGGCGCTTTCGTAAATACATTTATTCATCGTGACTGCAGTTACCGGAATCAAAATAATCATCTATAAGGGGGTCGTTCGAAAAGGGACCTTAGGAGGACTGCAGCTTCATTTTGACCAACTTTTAAAAACTTTGAAGTATGCCTATGGCGTACTAAGTGCACTCTATTCTTCGAAATACGGTAATTTGTATATACTGTATACAATTTTTACGACTGCGGAATAGAGATGGAAATTACTGAAAATGTATAAATTCGAGCTGTCTGGCTAAATTGATGCTGAGAGACAATCGAGTTGTCCTAAGAACGAATATCCATTCTAAATAAAATAATGAAAAATTGAAAAATAAAACGTATAAAATGCGAGTTGTGTCACTAAATTTCTTTATAGTAACGCAATAGTACGGGGAATTTTGTATTAAAATGTTGATTCGATATACAGTAATTAATTTTCTTCATCTTATAGTGGTCGGGGTATAATCTGCTAGTCTTCATATAATTCACGAATATGTATTGCCAATGTCTTTAAAATGAATATTTTCCAAGAAAAACTGCTTATTAAAAAAAAACGACTTTCCAAAAACTACACGAGATGAAAATAATCGAAGAAATATGAAATGCGAGTTGTTTCGCTAGATTTCTAGAAATACAAAAGTGCGAGGAAATTTTCCATAAAATCGGGTTTGGAAAACGGTTCCTGCAGCTGGTACGAGACCAAATATTACTAATATTGAATACTTTTTTAAAAAAAAAATAAAACATAGATTACTATGTTTCAAAAACCTTTTCATTCATCTGTTTCATCATACAGAACTATTTCCGAAAAAAATATACATGTAGGCCTGCACCATAAAAAGTTACCATTTTTCATTAATCAAACGACAATTTATCCAAATGATAGAAATATTTCGTAAACATTATTTAAGGTATAAAGTCGTACGAAACTACACTCAAAATTAAGTGCTCAGTGAACACTTACATAATGTTTCTACGACTGGCGGGAATCATGGCCGAAATGACCGAATTCGCGACGTTAATCCAATATCTGTTGACGTCTAAATAAAACGGAAGTGAGCTTTAGCGTCGTTTTAAATCCTCACCGAAATTGCTAGAAGGCAATTGAAGGCTCGATGTGACCTAGCGTGTTTAGTCCGTAATAAATAACAATAAAAGGAGACGTTACGTGCTAGGCAACATTATCCAGTTATGTTTCTGACACTCGTCCAGTTTTATCCGAACAACTCGCGAGAGGTTATCTGGGTGCCATAAATCCCGACAATGACCTCAACTATTGCACGCTCACTCATCGAGCCCGAGAGTGAAAACCCAATATGGCCTAAACCGGACATTAATATACGGACAGCTTTTTATATAGACTATTAATGTATTAAACGCATTTCCTGGAAGCCGAATGAAAAACCGATACGATACGATGACGCGCGCTTTATTATTATACCAATCGATGGACGCGCATTTAGCCTAAAGCTCCTGAGTCCAATTATCATCGACGCTTAAGATTACCCTTATAATCAAAACGGACCCGTTCAAAAAGAACTTCACGAAAATGTTGCTCAACTAGAAAATAGTTTTTTGCAGTTAATACTTATAAAGGATAATAGACACCATGAGGAGGGGGGGGGAAGAGGGTCCACTTATATATACGGATATATAACATTATCACAGTTTGTATACTGTGACAGCTGCATTCTTGAAAATTTAAATACATTGTACAGTACATCGTACTTAATGTGAAAACTTTTGTTATTGTTAATTATTTCAATTAATGACTCAATCCGTACATGTACGTAATTTGAAATTAAATTTCGATAAGTGGCTAAAATTCAACAAAAACTAAGGTGTACTCAGACAGAAGCTTAACGAATTGTACGTTAGCAGTCGTGAAGTCGTAGATGCAAAATCGTCGCATTATCATCGGCTACAAAATTAACTGGTGGTTCTCGCTGTTTTAAAAACATCGTTCACGCGGCATCACGATTGCCAAAGTGCGATTCGTAAAGCATACTGTAAGCGCGTACTTTTCAAATTACACCCTTTCCCCTCATGCCCTCGATCCCCCCTAACCCCTTAGTGCGGACATATCCTTTTTGAACGTCCCCCGAGGTGCGGAGTCATCGAGCCAAAAAGGGACTCTGATAATGTCTGATTAATTAGCCAGATGCATCTTCTATAAAAGCGCTGATCGTGTACACGCTTCTCAATTGGCTGCTGGTTGTGTTTTTGGATGCTTTCCTATAAGATGCTGGCCATTAATCAAAAACAATATAATGGCGTATCTGCGGAAATGCGGCGCTACATCATCTCCAATTTCAGGAATTCAGTGGACGTAAGAAGCGTTTGATTTATTCGAGACGAACGCCTCAATGGCCATTCATCATCGTCTTCAACTACAACTAGAAACGCTATTATCAACCATTGCGTGTACTGCCTTTGCCATGCCTCCTAATTCCAACAACTTCTCGCAACATCACCGAGCTTTTTTCGGGTCATGTCCATTTCACGAAGACTAAATGCTACCGTCGAAATGATACATCGACTCGATCGGTATGAGATGATCGCAATTTGGTAAATTGGCAAACCCGGAATTATTGGAGATAAACGAGGAAATTATTTCATGGGTAATGGAAATAATGTTATAAAGATTTAGAATAATTTCAGATATTCGAGTTTTCGCTTTTTTAAAAAATTTAAAAATTAATTAATACCGGTACGTTAATGGAAATGCAATTATAATGATTTAGAATAATTAAATATTTTAAAACAATCTTACTTCTTTGAATTATATTTTTTGTAAATAATTTATTTTACATTATGTACGGAAAAAAATTAGGACGATCTTAATTGCATTCAGAATGTTGTTTTTGTTTAAATATAACGTTTAAAAATCAATTAAATAACGAAGATTTCGGATAATTTCAGATTTTCAAAATAGTTAAAATTCTTTAATTTTTTAAATTTCATAAAAACTTGTAAATGGAAAAATGCTTTTTTTAATTGCTTATTTTAAATTGGTTTCTATATAAAAATGACTTTTCGTAATTATTCAAATTTTATTTTACAATTTTTGCATCGCTCGGAAATCGAAAAATTAAGAAAGTTTTTCAAAAAAATATTTTGAATTGTCTTATTGTTTCTTATGTTTTGTTTTACTTCGTAAATCGATTTTGAACGAGATAATTTAGCTAATTAGATTTTAGAAACATTCAAAATATTTTAAAATATATTTCAATCACTAAATGAAAATGTGCCTTGATTCAATGAGTCTATACCTTCAATAGTTTGTTCAGAGCGCCCGATGAGATTTCATTATATTTACCTCAATCCACATTTTAATGTCAATCCCAAACAAAAAGTAAACTTACGAAGAAAAAAAAAATCGAAAACCCACGAGGGCAACAAAGGTAAAAGATGTTCGTTATAAGAATAACAAATCATATACACAAACATTCTTCGGTCGACATTGCAGTAAATTCTCTAAACTTTGTTCGTCTGTTTGAGTACCGCTAGTGTATGTCCAGATTCAGGTATAACCAGAAATATGCGCGGGGTCACCCACACATTTAATTTCAAACTTCCCTGATTTTTACAGGGGTTTAAACAACTTTATCCTGGCGCCCTGACCAATGACAATGTCAAAATTGACATATGCCAAAGTTATTTATAAATTTTAAAATTGACACAAAATTGACATTGAAATATTTTAAAAATCTTACAAATTTACATGTTGAAAATGTAGAAAATGTCTCCTCGAAAACTACAATTTTGCCAATTTGTACTCGGTACTGTAGTGAATTTTAAAAATTTATCCTAAGAAACGGTTGAAACAGCAGAGAGATTCAGTGCATCTCGCACGTGAAACGACAAACGTTAATTGTTTAACTTAGGCTACAATTTATCGTTAAGGAGGGCTTTAAATTGATGTACAGTGTGACTGTTGTTAAAGGCTATGTCTTACAGTAGCGATATCTATTGACAGATTTGAGAAACGAAGAAGTTTAGGCGTAAAAATGGAGTAGCTTCTCATAACGTTGTCGTTTAACGTGCATAGCTTTTTGGTGCACTGAATCTTTCTATTATCCAATTTTGATGCTGTTGGAGTCCATTGTATCTCGGACTCTTCGTCCGATTTTGCTTATGTAACACCCCCACTACCACATGGCACTGTATGTGCTGACTGTAGGGTTTTCTTTTGAATTGAATTTGTACTCGGAAATTATTGAAAATGTTGCAAATTTGTACAGGGAAAATTTGAAAAAGTTTTCTGTGACAACTTTAATACGTTAAATTCCCCTGAACTTTTTCAAAATAAGTCATGCCTTTTCCATGTCTGGGGGAACTACCTACATGTACAGCGCATAAGCCAATATACATTTAATCCTCCCGGGCTACGATCGTTTCTATATGACGTTAATTAGTCGTATTCGGTGTAATCTCGCGAGCGATGCATATTCGATAGGGCGACATAACAGCCGTTCATTAATTCAATCTCATCTTCATCATCATCATCATCGTGCATCGTATTTCGTCGCGTGTTAATGATTTCGTAGAGCATCAATCTACTTCTACGTTATATACGCGCGTATATCGATCTAATCGCATTTCGCATCGATGCCTCTACGATTCGCGATCGACGTATCGACCAATTGTTCTTTTATCTAAAGTAATCACACAAAAAACTGCCTGAATCAGGCGGTGGATTAACGAGGCTTCGATCTTTTGTGTTTGTGGTTTTTCGTGTCTCTCTCACGGTTCGTTATAAGCGATGCGTGGCGTTCATCTTTATCGTATTTTGGCGCCCATTTTCATTAGGAAGAGATGACGAATTACGGTAATTCGGGACAGAATAAATGGCGCGTCACTTAAGTGCGTGGCGATGCTTCTGCCGGAAGTAAGCCAGAAACGCCGAACGGAAAACGAGACGCGTAGGTGGCGCTCGTTGACACGCCTTCGAGAATCGAGGATATACGGAAGTAACATTCATCGAAATGAAAATTAGGAAAATGAGACGACTGTTTAATTTTTAATTCAACTTACATTTAATCTTTCTTTCGTACAGTATACCGATTAGTGAGTATCTCGTAACATGTTTCCGTTATATCGTTTTCATAAAAATTATTTTTAAAGAATTGTTATTGCGCGTTTAGTTTTTTTACAACCGTGACATACTGACATTGCACCAGGAACAAACCAATTTTCCAATAAACTTCAACAATCAGAACGAAGAATTTCATCGAAATTTGGATGAAATCCTATACCTCACGTAAAGAATGAGTGGGAAAGGTCCCGCAACTTTTAGCGGGAAATTTCCTCGTATAACATACCTTTTATTTCATATTGTTTAAAGTTTGTTTTAACGTAGCATATAGCGCTAATGCTCGATAACTCGAAAATTCATTGGTTTTAACCGAAAATTCGGAATTCGTCTTAAACGAAGAGATTAACCTAATCCGTCCATACCCTGGGACGGGGAATGAAAATGACTTCTTACTAGTAGACAATTCGTGTAAAACGAGTTTTTCTTAATGAGGTATTCGCTGTATCTGAAAATGCGCTTGAATAATAAACAATGAGAAGAATAGCAATGGCTTCCTAAACTGTATACGATGATAGCCACGCCTTATTTCGTTTCGTAACGATATTTGCAGAAGCGCCTCTACTTCGCAGTATAGAAATCGACCGAAGAAACGCGCCCCCTGGAGGACATGCTCTGAGCGGAAAATTCAAAAGCAGTTGCCAAACATTTTAGGCACGCTTCTATTGACGAACAATTCGGTGAATTCGCGTATACCGGTATTCAAATTCACCTTTATTAACCCTTATCAGCGTATGAACCAAGATATCCGCATTTACGAACATTTGGGCCTTATTATAACGAGGGTCCTCTATGAAACTTGTCCTAAATTAGCATCGCGTTACTGACGAGCCATTTGCTTGCTAAGGTCAGTGGAGAAATTAATAAACTAAATTTAAATTTGAAGATATAATCAAAATGGACAATGTGGTCAATGTGTTTTCTTTTATTTTTAGTTTAACTTCCTCGGCAGAGAGCTATCATGTTCAACATTTTATCGTGAATTGTGAATTGTGACAACAAAGTGCTTTCTACGGAAACAAACTACATGCGTATGATGTGGAGAGAAAAAGTTCAATTTAACTAGCAAAAAACAATTTATTCAAAAATGTGAAGGTTTTATGCTTCTACATCGAGTATTTGATGGAATTTACATTAGGATAAGAGTTCCGTTATTCGTAAGAAAGTTGGGGAAAACACCCTTCACTTCCCTCAAAAAACATGTCTCGCGTTTTAGGTATAGGTTTACAAAACATTACGTTAAAAAAACGGTACATTTAATTAAAAACTTAATTTGGGCCATAAATGTAATCTATACGTTAAAATCTATACATTACGTTAAAAAAGAAAAACGATACATTTATTTAAAAACTTAATTTGGTCTATAAATGTAATCGATTTATTTCGGGGTTCAAATGGTTGATCCCCATTCTCTCGCTTTAGAGTTTACTCTCCGAGTGTGCGAATTTATCTTTTTTATGTCACCAATTCAATTTTGTTATTTATTCAATTAGAATATTTTATACATAGTACAGTAAAACCTGGAAAAGCGACCACCTTTGAATGGTGACCACCTGTTTATGTTGACCACTTTTTTAGTGTTTTGTTACTTCTAGTGTACATTTTCTTCATAAAAATTCTCCGTAAAAACCTCCTGTCTAATTGTGTACAGTGACCAGTGTGTGCTGTCATTTTTGCAATTTTTACATTGCCAATGTACCTTATAAAGTGACCAGATAAGAGATGAGTCACCTTACATCCTGCTTTAACCCCAGTGGTTGTCAAATAATTCCTCCAATCATGTTATTCAGATCGAAAATAACACTGAAAACATGATCATAAGAATCAAAAAGCATTTAAAACAAGGAAAACTTGATAATTTTTTTTGAAAAAAAAAAAATTGTGTAATATGGAAATAAATATACTGTATGTAATGCACATGGACATGATCATTCTGTACTTTTTTGGTTTTTGTGGTTTTTTTACTACATGTATTACAGTTTATATGTACAAGTATAAAGAGTGTGCATGTTCATTTTAATTTAATTCAGGCATTCTTTGTATAGTGACCACCTGTGTACATTGACCAACATTGCATTTGTTTTTATGGTCACCCTTAACAGGTTTTACTGTATATTGTTATCAAAACACTTATTAATGTGGTACGAAAGAAATGCAACGCGTTAAATCAAAACTAAACAATGAACCAACATTTGCCGCGATTGAAGGCATTAATTTACTCGCTGAAGGCATTAATTTACTCGCTGACTGTATGGTACTGAGTTGAATTGAATTGAACATGAATTCAGGCTAGCAATTGTTGTCTTTTACAACGGGTATTAATAGGATTTCATTTAGATTGTATTTTTAGTATTTTTTTTATATTGTCATATTTAAAGGTTGCTTCATAAGTAGTTTATTGCACAACATTTCCCTGCCCATTTAAATTTAATTTAAATGCTTTTCCGCTCATTATTATTATTATTATTAAATTGATCAGGTCAACTGGTACGAATAAACAACGAAAGTTCACGAATCAAATTTGGCGCGTTGGCGCGATAAAAGAGCAGCTTAAAATCCTGAAAGGCGCACTGAGTTAGTCTAGTCAACAACGGCGCTTTTGCTACTGCCGTACATCTGATCGCAACATTTTCCTTCCAACTCTTCACGACTCAATCCACCGCAACGTCAACGACCATGTTCGGAAATAACGAGAAAACTTCAATTGAAATCAATCCGTTTTTGAAAGTGAATATACGGACCAAATCCTTCAAAATGCATAAAATATGCTCCAATCTTCGAAACACCGAAAAGCACTAGAATTTTATAGATTTCTACGATTGCAGAAAACGAATTTCGAGCGATTGAAAAAGATTTCTCGCTTATCTCTTTTTTTTTATTTACAAAAATGAATAATTGAAATGTTCGGATTGTTTTTTCGCGTTTTGTCTGCATTTCGCGAGATAAAACCAAATCCAGCGAGTGAAAATGCTATTCCAAGCTAAATTTTACCAAATGCGCGCGTATATAGTGTTTAAAGTCGTTAGCATACGCAACACTAGATACATACACACTCGAAAAACGAAATAATTTATTAATCGAAATCACATTTATGGAGGACCCTCGCTACAATAGGTTTCATCAAAGCGGGAATTCGTGTTCGAGGAATCTACATACGTTTATATCGATTGCAAACGAGGAGAAAAAAGGACTTATCTTTAAAAATAAGATAAAATCTCTCCAATTTCCAGTCAATTTCCAAAAAAAAAGAAGAAAAAAAACAACAATGGAAACATGGATCCTCCTGCAGCTACTGTATATATTTTAATCTCTTAAAATGTTTTTCAGTCGCAAAAGGCATAACGTTAAGTGCGTGTCTTTGGGAAATTCATCATTGACGGAGAAGTTGACGCAATATGAAAATCTTATTATAATACAGTACTTCGAATTGCAACAATTTTAATATTTTCCGAGGCAAACCGACGTTATGAAAATCTCCTAAAAACTGAATTTCCCGCCATTAAATGCAAATTGATGGAAAATATGTTTATAATACGTACGGTAGATAATAGATAATAAGATGGCAGTATGAAACTCTGTAATGAAATATTAAGATGGTGCGAAAGCAAACGGCCGACAAATTACGACTTTTATTACATCGTGTCACATCATTACGAATAAAATGATGCCACGAGAAATTACTACGAAATATTAGTTAACGGTACTTTTACTGGGAAAATATAGTAACCATGGTGCGGAATGCAATTAACGGTGCCCAAACCATTTGACCCCAAGGCCTTTAGGTCCTATGTCTTAAACGGTAAAAGGTACGAAAAAAAAAGTCAATTAGAAAGTTGTATGGGCGTCGAAAAATTAGTTTAATGGCTCCATTTGAAACAATTATCGATCGCTACACAACAATTGACTTCAGGGCTTCCTGTATATTTGCACCCACGCATAACACCGCTACATTGCCGGAAAGCTCTAGGACCTGCTTTGATTTGAAAAGAGCTTTACTGCAATGCAGCGGTGTTATGCATTTATTTTTAATTGGTATATTCTTTCTAACTATTTTTTACTATACATGTACGAGTATATCTACTCTTATCTTTGTTTACTTTATGTACGACATTTTTTTAGAATGCATTTCACGATGAAAAGTTGTTTCGATGGTGTGAACGGTTAATCCAACCTCGGATAATCGGTAGTCATCAATATACGTACGATTTCGAAATAATAAATATCGCTATTTCGGAGCTCGCTTTATTTTCGTCATCTGGCACGATAAATGCAGACGGTTTCTCGTTTTACGACGCTAAAACTCTTAATGACGATGAAGCGCGTGCGTACAAAACGAAACTATATAAGGGATGTTTTAAAATGCCGTAAATTATTAAGTCGTATAAATTCAGCATAATTCCCCGGATGAAGAAGAGCGAAGCCCGATTATTGTATAGCGAAATGCGGTGACAGCTTTTCTCTTTATTAAATAAATCGCTACTACTGCTGTATAAATAAATACTGAATGCAGCCTCTTGTTTATATAGACACGAAGCAACTAATCGCATTAAGATGATTGAATTTAAGTTAACGAGCGGATTACGGTTGCCATGCCAACGCCGGATGCTAATTGATGAGAAAAAGCCGTCGCCTTGGCAACCAGGTGAGAGGCTGCGTTTATCATCACCATCATCATCATTTTATTTAATAGCCTTTTCTTCTAGCATATTTTTAATGATTTAATCTACGGCTCACGACCCCCGTTATTGGGCACCTCCGCTTAGCTTTTTTGTACAAATATTTCATACGACATATACACATTTTTAACGGATAAAAAATTAAGCGCTATTCAGAAATTACGACCGAGAAATAATAGTATCCAATACTCAGGTAGAAAATTAAATAAATTATAAAAAAAAAAAAACAAGACTCATTCGTTATCGTTGTTTCTATTAGTTTGGACCCTAACTTCATCCAAAACGTTTTACCATTTTAACAATTTTTGTAGATGAAACAAAAAAATAAAATTCATATTTCTTACAATTCCTAATTATGGCACGTTGTGCCTTAAAATTACGAATTTATACGATGTGAATGTCACGATTAATTATCACAAATTGTTACTGAAATTTGGCAAATTGGTTAAAAACAGCGATGGCTTATAGTGTACATTTTGAACCAATCAGCTCGTCGATTACGAACAGTGACTTCGTGACTGCTAATGTACGATTCGTGGAGTTTTGACGGCGAGTATTTTGCAGATTTTCTCGAATCCAACATAGTGCGCTTTCGACATGTTCAGAAATTGAATGGAACAATTTCCAATTTATAATTTTTTCCAGCTCTGCTTTCATATTTAATATGCATTTGAGAAAATTTTGAAATATGACGTAAGGGTACTCAGACAGAATCACGCGTGAAATCACCAGTGTAAAAGCGACGCGCCAATTAGCCTAATTGGATCAAAATTCAAACTAAGTTAAAATTATTTTTAATTCGTGATTTTTTATAACATTATATGCGTGTAAATACGCGTACGTCCATCATGTAAATACGTAATTAACCCCACTGACTAACTCGTAAAAACGCAATAACATTTTTGCATTTACTGTATACTGTATTTCTGCCCAAGAAGGGAGGGTTTTGGCCGCATCCTGATTTTTGGCGCGTCGCTCGTCTAGATTTTTCCGATTAATTTCACGCTGTTAATGTTCATCGTATCTCTTACCCTTAATTTTAATGAAGTTCTTCGTTATACGCGATTCATTTGCCTTCTTCTATAGCTCCGGCTTTAATGGCATTATATCCCAATAATAAACGCCTAAATCAAGAGTTAATGCTTCGTTAATTCATTCGGCTAATAGCTTACAAAATTAATGTAACATCAATAACTCGACAACGTCATTAGCATACTCTTCTAACGAGATTCAAAGTAGGCTAATATATGTAGGTGCGCGTTACGCCTGCCATAATTGCATGGAGTTTCATTTTTATTTTAAATAAATAAAGGAAATTTAACTTTTTTTTAAATTATAGGTTCCGGCAAACAAATATTTTCAATAATTTTTTTTCATTTTGAAATAAATGAAAAAAGGTAAGCGTCGTTGCCATATTGGTCATATTCTCGATAATTGAACCCAACTTACGAAAAATGTGTTCGTAATTTAAGGTTGGTTCGTTTTGTACATCGAGGTACTGTAAACTCAGAAGGTTTGTAATTCGTACTTTGGCAGACGTCGAGTCTATAGTGAATTTTTAAACCAATAAGCGTGTCGATTTTGCACACGTGACTACACGACTGTAAATTAAGGTGTGCTTGGTGAATATTCAGTCATAGTATAAACCACGAAATATACTGAATTACAACCAAGATTTATTATTAACCACCAGCTCAAAGTCTAAAAATAAACCTTCGTTATTTTTATAGATTCAGATTTTTATTTTTTAAATAAGACGATACATTTTTTATTTTTAGATACATGTATAAGATTCATAAAATCTTAATTTATTATTGAAATCTTTATAGGACCATCTTGGTCAATAAGCTAGCTGAGATTTAGATGTCATCCGAGCGAATGTGCTAATCGTTCGTAAATCGTAGTTAGCCCCTACATAAATCAAGTCTTAATGCCTCGTTCATTCGTTTAATAGCTTACAAATAACGTCAATAACTGGACAACGATCATTAGCATACTCGTCTAAACGCTCTTCATGCAACGAACTAAAAGCGTGCCTTTTTTTACGACGCTTCATAATTTAAAAGCAATTCAAGAAACAGAAAACGAGATTGAAAAGACCCGGGTCAACACACTCGAAAATGTCATTTTTGCAGTTATTTAAAAATAAAAGGTTTCGTCGTTGGAATAACGAGTTGTGGTCAAGCGCGATGGACTGGCCTTGAAAAGCGGCTTCGAGTCCTTTGTTCTTACGCTAGTCTGCATAATTAACGATGAGTTGACCCCGTGTTGTTGTCGACATGGATTTCGGCATCTCTGTCCAAAAAGGTGCACGTAGGAAGAAGAAGAAGTGTACACAAAATGCCTCCTCCCCCCCTAGCTCCCCCTCTCCTAAAAACAATCCCGTTTATTTCTAGGTGTATCGCAGCGCCCCCATGACACTCACTCTCTTTTTGTACAACTTATTTCAATTCGTGTCCTGTTTGAATCCTGTTTGGTGCAAAATGGAAAATGAGAATAAAAAGTAAAATAATTCTTAATGGAAAAAATAAACACCATTCATAACCTGTTTCGTGAACAGATATATTTTTATAATTTTTAACAAAAATATATTTCATATCGAGAAAGCTATAGCGCAAAACGCAACATAGATGGCGCCGTGGTATCACGAAGGGTTTACCGCACTGCGAATTGGTATCAGATTTTACCGCCTCCTCGCATATTGTAGAGTTCTTCTATGAACAAACTTTCCAGACCACTCTGACCACTCAAATCATAAAACTATGAATGAGGTGCCAACATAAGGATCGATCGCTACTTTTATTGCTTATTATTTGCTCACGGGAGCTATACATACAGTATATGTAAATTGTAATGTCCGTAAGTCGAGGGGTTAATTTACTTAATTCGTATATGCATATCTTAAAGACGAGTTCGTACGCAGCATAAATTCGTATTGAGATAATGAGGTTCCACTATAAAACAAAACATTCATAATTAAACGATGATACATGCAGCGCCGTATAGTTTATTTTACTGTTTTCTATCACAGAAATACTCGCTTCAATATCAAGATCGATTATATTAGCCTTTAGCGACTCGAATTTCCCTGAATTTTTCAAAACAAACCACTTTTCCCTGCCAATTCTAGGTCTTTCCAAGTTTTCCAAGTTTTTTTTCTTCTCGGAGGTTCTTAATGGACGTCCCTCGTCCTCGACCAATTTGAGCGTAAAAACAAAAGCAATATATGGCACGGTTGGCTGTATAAATTGTATATACGCTCGGGAATGCGTATCAGGGAAGAGCGTCGCAGTTGCCTTTTAACGCTCTTCAAATTCTTGCATATTTGATTTTTCTAAATTGCCTTTTCATGTAAGAGAGGGATAACATTGGCGTCTTCCATAGTTAAGGCGCGAGTCCCCTCGTGGCGATTACGGGACACACTCTCTGTCTGGCCTTACCACTCCGGGACATGTTCAAAAAGGCGTTTTCAAACCGAATTGTTCAGACAGAATTTTAATGTTCGCTTTTGTCGATAATGATGCTAGCTGCATCACACGCACGTTTCTACGATTTCAAATTTAAAAACAAATTGACCGACTTTGTCCGGTCTAACGCCACAATGACCATTGGCGCTAAACGAGAAATAGTCAAAAGGCGACTTAAGATAATGGAGTCGACGTTTAGCCCGATAAACGATATAGTTTAAGTGAAAGTGGCTGAAAACCTATTTCAACTTAACCCCAGATTTTATAAGATAGAGTTCGCGTGCTACGATGACTTAATTCCTTATAGTTAACTCTTTTGAAATTGTTCAAATAACGGATTGTTCGGTGCAGGCCATGGCTCAATGTTTAATGGATAAACGATGCGACTTAATTCAAAGTACAGCAACCTACCTGAAAAGCTGTTTGAATTATACGCTAAACTAAGACGAGATACGAGTTAGTTGATGCGGGTTGAGAGATGACTTTTCTTTTGTTTATTGGTTATTTTCATTTTTTTTAAATAATCTTGATTGTTAAATTTTTTTAACTCGTAAATGGAATTGTTATAAAACATGTTTCGTAGTTGTAATTAACTTTCACAGTTGGATAAACGAATGGATTTGTTTAATGGACTATTTTTAGCTTCGCTCGCAATTACAATTAATAAGTCATTTATGTCGGTAATTTTCTCAATTTCTATAAACATCGTACGATGACTCGGCAGTCTTAAATTAACTTTTAGGTCCAAATAAAACTATAGAGAAATTAACAAACCATATAGTATGGCAATTAAATCATTTCTGTTTGTAAATTTGCCCATCTTGTCATAAAAATCGTGCGCTAATTTGGTAGTCCTAATTCACTTTTACAGCCTAACGCCACGATGACCACAAACCGAGAAATAGCGTATAAGCTATTATAAGTTAAGATAATGGAGTGTCCATGAGCAAAAGGGCTGAAATTCAACTACGAGAATTTATACAATAGTTTGGATACATGGTTGAGCGATGACTTTTCCTTACTTTCCTTAATCGCAAAACTTTTCGTTGAAAAAACATTGATCGTGCGATTAGTTTAGTTTTATCTAACAAGTTGTATATCAGTTAGATAAACTCATGAAATTGTTAATAGACTAAGTTTCGCGATGACTTCATTTATGTTAATCATATACTCATAAATGCAATTTTTATAAATATCGTGCGGTGATTTGGTAGTCTTAATTAACGCGTTTACAGTTAGATAAAAGTATAGTAAAATTGTTTAACAGCTGTTTAAATTTTCGATGAAATTATTTTTCTTGTTTTTGCCTAAATACTAGCGATATACGACCGTCGTAAAAACCCCGAGATGATTCGGTAGTCTTCATTATACTTTTATAGTTAGATAAAACTATAGTGAAATTGCTTAACAGGCTTTTTAGCTTCACTAAGAAGTCATTTTTGTTGGTAGATTTGCACAACTGGTAAACATGAGCGTGTATACGATATACTCATACACGAAATACACTTTTTATTACTGACCACTTTACTACATATAGGGAAAGTAGCGCGTTGATTGCAGCTTTCATCAACGAGTTGCTACAAGGATGTAATTCAAATCTATTAAAACACATTGCATCGATATATAAAAGATGCAACCTACATACATGAACCACGGAAGAGTCGCTTTACAAATTATGTATAAGATCGGGTGTAGTGAGGCTTCTTTTTTGGTAAATTCATCGTAGCTCGTATAAAGTTATTAACAAACAAGTCGCATTCGGTCCTTGGGGTAATAGGACGACGACAAACCAATTTCTCGGTTGCGGTGAAACGTCCGAGAAAATGGATTGTTTGGGTAATGACTCCTGGTGTTTCCATACATTATGCAGCCCACTAAAACAACGTCGCCAAACATTCGGGACATTTCTATACATACTTAAACACTGGTTATGGGGGAACTCAAGCGGCCAATTTGGTAATCGATCCATTTTCAAAAGCCGCGCGTACTGTTTACGTTTATATTCGAGCTGGTAAAGCTTTTTTTTATCGATCGAGTTTTAAACTATAGAGAATTTTTTTAGCAGAAACGCCGCATACTCTCATGAAAAATGTCAAGTTAATTAGAAAACGGCGGGTTAAACCCGTACAGCTTTTGCATTTGTTTCGTATACTTAAGAGTGCACACACTCGTCACACTGAAAGCTCATTGCAGACGCTTACCACTCGGCGTACACTAGCGCCACCAAGCGGGTTAAGGATGCGGCAAGCGTTTTAAAATAGGGCGTGCATGAAGAAAGCTTATACCCGAGCCAGGCTGAGCTTACAAGAAGCGCTGATAAGCTTCCTATAAGATTTCAAGAATCTTTTTAACATTATTTTATTTTAACTCTGAAAGCAGACTTGTAAGACACAGAGTGGCACACAGATCACCATACTGCCTATGTATCGTAATCAACGGATGGCTGAATCGAGCTATGAAAGACTTTTTTAGAAAAGTATAATTAAATTAAAATATTTTTTGTTAAAACACTATAGTAGACTAAAACGCAATTGTATTATTCCATGGAAACTGGCAATTCAATTAACGCGTTAATTTTTATCCTATATACACACTGTATATACTAATTAAGATTTGATATGAGATTGGTGGAAAAATCGTAAATATTTGATAATTTTCTCCATCTAGCATGCTTACTTTATAGGGATCAATCTCGTTTCCGCTCGCTTAATTCGACTTTTATTCTTCTTCTATATGCTTTCTGACCGTATATCCCATTAAGGCAGTACGAAAAGCAATTGGATAACAGAATGGGCCTGAGCAAATGAATGGTCACTCCGCGAGATAATTGATTAAATCGTAGGAAGAAGAATGAACGTTACGCGCTTTCCCCAACAGCTTATATCTCGATCGTCATATTATAGCGATATAGTTCTATACAGTATAGAGTGACCATAGAGGAGAAATTAGCCTTAATAAGAAGCTATAGCGTTTGGGTGGCATCCGGCAATCGTTTGGTTTGAACATCAATGTGATTACGGCTAAGTGGTCGAGTCACTTGACAGCGTACGGAACAGTTGCCAACTCAGTTGCGATATATAGCTTTTCTCATCAATTTCAGCTCCGACGGAATATCCTCCATTTAATCGACAAAGTTTCCGTTTATTAGATTTAGACTGATCTATGTTCCGCTAGTAATTACGCCAGAAGTTGCCTCTGCTCGAGCTGCCCTCCAGAGAGCGCTGAAAACTATAAGGCCGTTACGGTCTATATACTATACTATATACAGAATACTATGAGGTTATAAAGGAAGCATTATAGCGATGGTTACAGGAACCGCCGCCTGGTGCGCGGAAACCCTGCTGCATGGAGTGTCGACGCTGAATCGGTTAGAGCGCAGCTGTAAAAAGGGTACACGAATAGAAGATTTACGAATCGCACTTTCAGCCATTAAAAATCGACACACTCATTGCTTAGATCAAAATTCACTCGAGGTTATCTCCGATGCTCCTTTTACACGCGTGACTTCACCCACATGTACTTCGAAGTGCTATTCGTTAAGCTTCTGTCGGAGTACCCCTATATATTGAACACGCTGGTAACGTGACATTTATTTCCCACGCATTAAAATGAAAAGAAAAATCCTGTTTCGAGGATTTGTTTTAGTATGAGCTTCCAAACCAACGTTCATGAAGTTGTTAGAAAAAATCCATAACAAAGCAATAATCTTCTATGCATTTCTATAAATATAAAAAGTTCGACAATTTTGAAACACGAACAAATTTTAGGAAATGATTCTAAACTCGCATATACTAATGTTTCACTATGCCATTGTTTTAATTCAATAATTAAAACTCCCAATTCGAATTCACGTGACGTGTTCATACAACACAAAACACATACTGTATACATAGGCATTGGAACATCCAATTTTTATCGAGCGTGCCAAACTTTGACAATAAACAACACGTTTAACAACTTAATATTAAATAACCATTTTTGTTTGGTTTAATCATCAGCAATTTCTGGTCAGTCTCACACGTGTCACCCTAAATATATAATTGAATTGAAACAGCCCAATTGTCGATGATTAAACCGAACAAAAAACAGTTATTTGGTATTAATTGGTCGTATATGTTTGTCAGACGTGTATCGGAACACCCAATTTTATTAACCATGCCCAACTTTTACTATACGTAGTTGTTTATAAACAACAACTATACGTTGTTGTTTATTGTCAAAGTTGGGCATGGTTAATAAAATTGGGTGTTCCGATACACGTCTGACAAACATATAGGCTGCACAAACGCTTCGTTTAAACTAAAATGTTAAATAGCTAATTAATTTAATCGCGGTATTGCTCATGGCCAGATATACACGTTCGCTTAAGTGGATCATTATACCATTTACCATCGTTCGCTAATGGATTAATTTAACAGATGGCCAACATCGAAATCGCATTATAAAAAACAAACGGTGACTATAGCGCCACCTATCGCCAAAGCCGGGCTTAGTCGGAATGGGTGTCTCCGGGGGTATGGAGCGCCATGCACAAAAGGTAAATTTTGCGTGGGGCCATTTTTGCTCCCCATTTCCAGAGTCATAAAAGTGCGTGAACGACTCGCTCGGGAGAGTTCAACTATGATGTGACGCAAATTGGGATAAAACAAAACGTATTGTTCGAGGTCAGCCTTAGTCACGCTGTTAGGGAATTGGCCAGGGACAGATGGCGCTCCGCATCTCCTTAATAATATTGCGTTCCAATGCTCCCCAAATGGCCCATTGATCTATTTTATCCTCGTAATAGCATTATTTCAAAAGACAGGCAACGCTTAAGACTAACGATACGGACCAAATGGCGGCTCGTTCTCGATGCGTGCGTGTCGAACGGAACTTTCAAAAAAACGAGCCCGTAATGGCGGAATAACAATATAATAAAAGTGAGCTATAGGTATATATTGACTCAACCCGCGTGACGCCGTAAAATCAATGAGAATTCACCGAAGAGCGCCCGTCTAATAAGCGTTTTATTGCCTATTAAAAATGCGTTTTAGTTCTGTCGAACAAATGGACCTTAATGTTATCGAAGAATTTGCCACCCAATGACGTCATTGAATGGCGACGTTATAACGATCAGAACTGAGATCAAACACACGCACCGCGATATACATATTACACTATACGTATATCTTATTCCCGTTTCTTCGTCGAATTCATAAGTTTATTTTATTATTGTTGATATTACATGATCTCGATTTAATTTGTACGTTCTTTTGGACGAAAGATTATTTGAATTTATTAATCCTCCATTAACTCATATCCGCAATGAAGAAAAGGGCCATTCGTCATTTTAGTCAGCCTAAACTGAGATTAAAAGTTTATTTAGTTAACCCTTTCGGCCCTTGCTGTCATAAAATTGACACCAAGTACAACTATTAATAAATTTCAGAAAAATGACTTTTGGCTGCACTGCAATGCTTTAGTGTATAGCGGAAAAGCCCCTCTTTCAAATGCATGCTTGTAGTGCATCCTACTGGCATTTTTTAGGAAATTATAGCATTTTGAAAACATGAAATTTTGAAAACATGGAATTTCAAGAAATTTACAATAATAGGCTTAAAAACAAAGTTGTTTTTAATGAGTTTCTAATAATTTTTATTGAATTTTTTTGCATCAACCTAATAAATCACGTCCTGTAGATTAAAAAAATGCCATAAAAAAATTAGTTTAAACAAATTATGCCATTGTTACGTCATGTTGAAATTTAATTAGGTCATTTCGTAAAATTTTTAATTGTCATTAAAAAAATCTGAAAAAATTCAGAGAACATAGTAATATTATATTGTTTCATTTTCAAAAGTTTCAAAACTTTCGGATAGGGGGATCATAGTTCAGGTCCGAAAGGGTTAACTTTAAATGCGATACAAGAAATATTGGTTGCAAATCAAGATATTTTAAATCAGGATGTCCACGAAATCAGCCGAGATATTTAATTAAATCTCAAGTTTGGCACGAATCATTAATTGAACTAAATACGATCGAAAGACGCGTAATATTTCTTTAAAATGTCAAACTTCGTAGAAATATAAATACATGCATGCAGTAGTTCGTCTTATCTCCTGGACTGTCTTTAATAAATTTAAAGCTATTTTGAAGAGTATAATATAAAATTTTTGAAAACTTTTATAAAATAAAATTGTGAAAAGTAAGATTAAATCACGAAATCGGAATATTTACGAATAATGTATGGTTGTAAAATAAAAATGTCGTAAGGGACCATCCATAAAGGACGTCCGGCCAAGGGGGGATGTGAAAATATATAAAACACCGGCGTGGGGAAGGGGAGGTGTTCAATGAAAGTGGACGTCCGGATGTCAACTTGAGCTTAAACTGCCCCAGTATGGAGGAAATTTTGGCCTTTAAAACTCGGTGGTTTGGTATTTTGTTAGGAGAAATTTCCTGTTCCCTATAATATTCTGTAGCTCTGTGGTTCGCTAATGGTTATATTTTTAATGTAAAAATTTATTTTAAAATTGGACGGGACATGTGGGGGGAGGCGGTTACATAAACCGGACAAGGGAGGACAGGGGGGGGGGGGCAAA
>JAQGAO010000273.1:0-39941 GCA_034697705.1 Ommatoiulus sabulosus | reverse complement strand
AAAATTCTCCAAATTAAGAGTGCTGTGGGGAATTTTTGAAAATTCTCCAAATTAAGAGTGCTGTGGGGAATTTTTGAAAATTCTCCAAATTAAGAGTGCTGTGGGGAATTTTTGAAAATTCTCCAAATTAAGAGTGCTGTGGGGAATTTTTGAGAATTCTCCAAATTAAGACTGTTGGTGAATTTTTGGGAAATGCTCAATAAATAGAGCAGTTACATTTTGCAGAATTCTCAAAATTAAGAGTGTTGGTAAATCTTGCAGAATTCTCCAAATTAAAGGTGCTGGTTGATTTTGCAAAATTCTTAAATAAATAGTGCTGGTAGATGTTGGAGAAGTCTTCAAAAAAGCATTAACCATTTTGCAAAATTATCCAATTTTGGTAAGTTTTACCTAACAATCTCCAATAAATAAAGTAAGTTGTGAGACTTGTGAGAATTTTCGAAACAAAAGAAGCTGTAACAATAGTCAGAATTCTCCTCAGAATTTCTTCTAAATTATTATGGTTCATGATATGTTTAGGAATTTCTAAAAAAATGATCCAATATTTATCCAAATTCTAGAAAGAAACATTTCATCTCATCAGAACACTAAAACGGAATAGAAAATTTTAAAGCATCCTTCAAAAATAGCTATGTCCTACATGTATGTTCCGTTATTGGTGAGTAGGTCAAAATGCTGTTGGTCATCCTAACTACATTATGTGAGAGGGGCCTTTTTAGGGAGGATAAATTGGGGTTCCATGGCAAAACAGATGAGTAAGAAAATACTAAAAGTGCCTAACATTGCAATCATCAGTGATCGATGATGGGGGATCTTGGTCTATTTAAGAGGTCCTTTCAGGGATGGTGAAGGGGATCTATGTCAGTGACGTAACGGAGGGTACGTAAGGTGTACTAAAAGTGTCCAAAAGCATGGTCATCATTTGATTAATGGATTCTTCCTCCTCTCAGCATCATCAAGCGTCTTTGCTCGCCCACCTGGTCACGTGACGGTGTTGTTGCATGGTGGAGTGTATCCCCCCTAAGAAGTGACCCGTAAAAAGGAGAACACTGGCAGTGCGTCGCATGGACACACCGCGCGATTCCCCCTAAAAATCTTCCTCCCTATGGAAAAATCTGGCGCCTAGTGGTCGCATTATCCAAATGTAGGTTAGTTGTGCTATATAGGTGATCATATGGTAAAAGAGGGAAACATTTTGCCACTGAACAACAGTCTGGGAACAACGGCTCTGTTGCACCAAATAAAAGTTGATTTTTTGGACAAGGTAAGTTTGTGCCATCCGTGGCTTTTCTGACTCTTTAGCGACTTCTTCTTCTGCTGAGGAGCTAACGTTGACTTGGTTCTACATCAAGCGATAGTTTTAGACGAATTTTGATGATTTGACTTTTAATACAATTTTAGTTTTTGGGATTACTCTAGTAAGTACGTCGATTTTTGAGGTAACGGATTGAAAAGCATTTAAAATTTGTTTGTTAGGCAATATATTTGATATACACCACAGTCGAGGCACTCGGAGGCAAGGAACATAAAAATTGCTTAGGAATTAGCTTAAAAAAGAAAGTTTGATAATTTTAAATAATTGCATAATCCAAGATTTTTGATAAACTGAAGTATATTTAAAAAATACGTTTGGATTGGGACAAGGAAGGTTGCATACTAGTATATATTTTAAAAATAAACCGAATACATGTTGGTAAATGACTTTTAAATTCCTGGACGTTCCCTAACTATGTTAGGGTGATTGCGAAAATATCGACGAAGTGCTTTTTATTCTTACAAGTTAATAATAAAATAACAGTACGAATTCATAGATGATTAAGTTGATTAAAAGTCATTGGCGATTGATTCGTTGCTGAAAACGTCGGACAATTTTGGCATTTCGTCTTATCATATCAAGGGATAATGTGAAAAGCTAAGCACAAATATTTAGTAAGTTTTCATCGTGTTCAAATTAATAATAATCGCAAAAACACGACATAATACAATTTATGTTTTCGGTTTGTAAATTCTTGTCCTATGCCCAGGCTAGAAATGGCTGTGATATTAGATATGTGTAGTTTTGAAATAATTCTAGAATGTATAATGACAGGGCACTTTCATCTGTCCAAACTAAACGCTGGAATTTATTGCTAGTAATTTTCAACTGCGATTGTTATACCTTAGGATCATTTTTGTTTGTTTGGCACCTAGGACTTTGGAACGATTTAGGAAATAAAATTAAGCATATTTTCATTATGCTTTTCTAAATGTTTTAAACGTTTAATATTTGGTAATGTGCATTCTTTAAATTGCAATTTAGCAAAAAACGTATTTCAGAACATCCCTGGATTTTCAAATTGAAACGGATTAATTCTCAATATACGTTTCTAAATTGCCGAAATTCCCAATGTAGTTTGAATAAAAATTTTCCAATCTAGTTTACTCTATGAATGATCTCATTTTAAAATAGTTTTGAATTTTTTAATACGTATTCACATGGAATCAGCCGAATTTCTAAAAACAGACTTTGAAACACAATGATTCTTTGATGGTTTCTGAACATTTTGTAATTGCAGATGGGGTCCAAGCTGGCCTTGGTTTTGCTCTTTGTGCTCTGTTCTTTCATAAGGGACATTCACGCAGTTCCTGTCGATTCCGACTTGTCAGTTGGCGCTAATGAGACGTTATCAAAAGCCGATCCAACAACAGAAACTTTGGCAAAAAACGAAACTTTAGCGTTGGGCTTGTTCAATGAAACAATTTCCAACGAAACTGACAATGGCAGTGATAACAGCACTGCTCCAAAATCCATCAGGAAGGGTCGCTTGATGAATTTTGATTTTCCATCAACGAGTGACGTTGATGTTGCCAGCAAACCGTCTAAATTCAAACCAATCCAGAGCCGGATCTTAAGCGGAGGTCAAGCCTCTTTGATGGACCTGACTTCAAACACCTTCCAAGACAGCAAGTATGCTACCTACAGCGGCTCTAACAACAGGGAAATGGCTGTCCAAACAGCATCTCACTACCAGATGCCTTATTACAATAATGGTAAACCAATGGTTAACAAATACGATGCCATGCTCATTGGTCAGCCGCCCCCGCCTCCTGCACCAGTGAAGACATTGCCACCATCAGACCGATTTTCGACAGTATCTTACACCAACCCAGCAACTTATGGTGGTCAAGGTGGAGTTGAACCATCAGATCTGATCCCTTATTATCATGACTCTTACTCCAAGCCAATCCACCACCAACATGGCAAACCTGTAAACCACCAACATGGCAACCCTGTCCACCATCAAAATGGCAACCCTGTCATGTACCAACTTGTACCTGTGAAACCTCAAGCACCTCAGAAGTATGAATCAACTCTGTCAGATCACGTCAAAGACACACTCTTCAAGATGAAGGACCATGTTTCTGGAACCATGCAGAAAGTGAAGAACGTCTTGGGCTTCAATGGCTTCTCTGAGAAGGTGGCTTCGCCTGACATTTTGGCCGTTGCTCCTGTGGCTGCCGGACTTTTGGCTGGTGGACTGGCCGTTGCCTACTTCGCGTCCCGTCAAGGAGCTTCCAGGAACGTCAGCGCCCCCTTCAACATCTTTGGCAAGAGGTCTGTCAGGGATATCATCAGCCAAGAAGACCTTAACCATATCGTGGCAAGGTTAGACCCGGTGCAGAGAGAATACTTACAGAAGCTGCAATTTTATGGCCCGCAAAGGTGGAAGGATGTCACGTGTGCCAAGTACATCTTCTGTGACGTCATGAGCAAGGCCACGCCCATCCATGTCCTTGACATGCAGCGCAAAATTGGCATCTTTTTGTCTAGGTAATATTGCAATTCTTCTAGACTTCCGACATAAATATATCACAAATGGAAATTTTGTTTAAAACATCCTGGTATTAAAACAGAATATTCATCAAGGCAATTCTGGACTTCCTACCAACATAGTTAAAAGTTGTTGAGCGCACTAGCGGTTTGGCTAATGATTACAAAATCAAGATGTATTTTCCTCCTTGCAGTAATAATTGTCTTCCGTTAACGAATTATTTTTGTAACAATATATCAAAAACAATTATATTGGGTGACATATTTGTCATAAAACAAGAAAAGCTAGTAGAAAAAATTATATTTTGTCAACAATAATTACGTTTGTTTAAAATTTTTACCATTGCAAAAATTGAGACAAGAACCACCTTCAATAAAATAACCTGATGGAGTGTTTTTAAAACAAAACAAGTTTTCCATTTCAGCATTTTACGATTCAAAAGATGAAATTTCGCCATTTTGTTAATCAAAATTTTCAGTGTTGTTCTTAAGTTTTTAAAAGTAGCATCCTTTAGTTGAAGATTGATAAGTTCAAAGAAATCATGTTGCAATTATAATTTTTGTTGTTTCATGCATTTCTAAGCGAAGAATTTTTATGGAAATTGGGTATTTCATTCCCGAGTTTCGTACAATTTGGAAATAAATTTCATAACTTTTTGGCTGTCCAGATTCAAAGAAAACAATGAAAGAAATGAGCATATTGTTGAAAAAATAATTTTAATGCATTTTAAATCAAAGTTTAATGTATTTTGTTTAATTGTTCAACTTTCAGCTAATTAAGTTTCAAACATAATCTAAACAGAAGATACATTTCGTTTTTAAGATGAATATTTGAATATCTTATACAGCAATTCTTAAGAAAAGTTTTAAACGTCAATGAGAAACGAAGTTTTCAGAAGTTTTTAAAATTGTTTGAGTTGAAAGAATACCCTATATTAAAGAAATTAAGATTCTGTATAGATTCTTATAGATAACTTTTTATACTTATACTGTAGATTGTGAACGATTGCATAATTAATTCCAATTAACACTTGTGCAGTATAATTGAAGTGGAACTTTTGCTTTGAACCCTTAATGCTATTTGAGCGACCTTGGCTTTTTTTCGACGAAAATTTACTTTCAACTTCAGGTTTCTCTGAACTCGTTTTCAGTTGGTTGGTTAATCTAAAATCATGTTTAGAGGTCAACATTTTCTTAGTTTTTAATGTTCACTCTGCTTTGTCTTTTTCAGGATGGAAGAATCCACAGCCAGGTATGTAGAGGTCATCCTGAAGGACGTGATGCTCGCCATTCAGGCCAGAGATTGTTCCAGATTCAGTTGTAGTCGTGCGTCTTGGGGTCTTATGCCATCTCGACCCCCTGCCCCTCCTCCTCTCCCACCCCAATTCGTTGGACATCACCACATGCAGTTATTTCCTGGGCACAACTTCCTAAGAAGACAATGAAGGACTGGCCATTGGTCAAGTGGGTAAAGGTGGTCATTCTTAACGTATTGTCAAATTTTGACAATAGCCATTGTTTAATGTTGTTGACCTTCTTGTCACCCCCTTCTCTTCGCTCACTATTCTTGAGCTAACAGAATGTACAGTGAGAATACTCGGATAAGCAGTACGTTCCTAAATGTCCAAATTCTCATCGATGAATATATCAAACATTTATCATATCTTGGGGCATGTCTTTTGGACATTTTTTTACATGGACTTGATATGCAAATTCGACTTTATATGGCATGCATGATATGTTATCTAAAAATATCGTGCAAGCCATACGCCGAATTTGCATATCAAGTCCATGTATAAAGCCATGTGTGGCCAGGTAAATAACGTATCTAAGCCTATATGGTCAGATAGGCTGTCCATATACAGTATAGTGATCTAATTCCAGATAAGGGGGTCATATTCAAGTCTGGTAAGATTTGACTCCATATTTGTAGCAATAAAAAGTCAGATAAATGTTGTCCATATATAGAGAAATTTAGAAAGTCCATGTTTGCAGTTATGTTTACATTTGATATAGTCACATAAAGTGACTGTTACATTTAAGGCCATGTAAGCTTATACATGTATTTCTAAAAATGGCGTCCTATATGGTAAGCTTATCATACCTTATATTTAACTTTACCATCACAAATTCATATCTGCGCTCATGTTCTTCATGTTCTCACCCCCTGCTTCAGTAGTGACACAACTCAAAAATTTTCACTCTCCACCAAGTTTAAGACGGTATTAAATCAAGCGAAATGTACTCAATATTCAGTGAAATCGACCTATCTTAGTAGTTTAAAATAATTTAGGATAACTGGCAATGGCCTTATGCAGATATCATCAACATGCATATATCACGTGACATATCATCCATTCCATTGGCGAAAATTACCCGAAAGCAGTGCCGAGGCACGTTGTTTTAGTTGTTGATTCGATGGAAAGATCACGTGATGTAGTCCCATACGTATCTGCGTATGGTTCATAGTATCACTTTACTCCAACATCATTCATTTATATAAAAATAGAAATTTTTGAGTTGTTTTCTGAAGCGGGGGTGCAACATGGTGCAATTCAGTCATGGCCATATGCATGTTTTCAGTCGTAATAATTTCTATGAAGTAATATTCCAGAAAATACAGAATACTGCTTATGCATTGATATTTTTCAGCGAATATTTTATGTGGATTAAGACTTGGGGTGTTTAGGAACGTATATATCACATCATAGATTGAGCACCACTGCACGATTAGCGGTTAACCGATTTTTTTTTTGTTCAAAACTTTTTTCAGAGAACAGATCTGAACTTCTGACAACCGTTGTTTATATTTTCTCCCCAAGTGCGTTTCGATCTCTTGAGTTGTTTATATATAGCTAAATTTAATTTAGTTTTTATAATTACATTAACATAATTATCGCTTTTGAACAATCGTGACACTCGTAACTTGCTTCGGTATTTTTACCAGGATATGAAAATCCAGTTTTATAATTGGCATCATTGCGAAGTGCAGGGTTGAACTTCTGACATGTAAATATGTAATTTGTGGCCTTATTAGAGTAGTTCATGCCGATAATTACTTAGTTAAACATTGATTAACCTTAAATACAGTACTTCTTTATCTACACGTATTTATTTGCCGATTAAAACCAGGTTTAATTCAGGAGGACGATTAAACGAGTCTTTATAGTCCATCACATTTTAAAAGCATTTGGATGCTAAAGATGACATTTAACGAAATTTGTGTGAAAACATCAGCAAGTCTTTCTCAATCCCTTATTGAAATGCTACATGGAAATTATATTGTTAAAATCTGTATTAACATGTTTTACTGTTTTCCAAATTAATTTTCTGACAGAAATAACTTCAACAAGGCATTATTCATGTCATCAATGTCTTCAAATCGATCATTACTTCCACAAGTCAATTTCATTAATTTTTTTTGTTTACATTTTTTTTCAAGGGATGTTACTATGAATTGCTACTAATTAAGAAATTGGCATTGATCATTAATTATAGCCTAGTTCCTGACCATGCCCTCACTGTGATACGTGTGATTAATTATTATCTCATATGAATGACACCTGAAAATGTCGTCCATATGTTCAATTTGAACTCAATATTTTTTGTTTTTAATTGCAAAGTTCAATTACTGCTTATCTAATTATCATTTGCAAGTTAAACTAGATTTGTCAGCGAAAATCAAATTGAAAACATTGTGAAAAAAGTTTATTTAATCCTTCAGATTGACTGCAAAATGTAACCGACTTATCTACCTGTGAAATCCTGATGATGATGAATTTAATTGTAGGCCTTTTTTATAGATCGCCTTCTTAGTTTTTAATAGTTTTAAAATGTGTAATACTGTAGTGTTGTGACAATTTTTATGTTTGGCATATGTATTTCAGTATCGTATGCAGTTATAGATTTAGGATTTTTGGGCAGGTCCCGAAACGAAAAGATTGGCTGACATTTTCGTGACGTAAACAAAAATATTTGTGGATTTATTTGCGTTGCTTTTATTGTATCGTATTTGATAATAAAACGAAGCAAAAATCTAAAATTATTTGTCCGTTTTTTTTAAAGTTTAAGCATGGTTTAAACTGATTTTCTTGAATTGTTAATCAACGGTTATAATTTAAATCAAGTCAAATGTAATTAAATCATAAGATGTGATAATTCTGATAAACTACAGCGTACATGCATATTACTTGTTAAACTTAATTAATGTAATACAAAATACATATTTTGGATGTATGTGTTTAAATGTTAAATAAACACTTTTGGTTTAATCTGGAAAATATAATATGACATTATAGAAAGAATAATTACATGTAAAATGAAACTTTCAATCATTTATGACAAATATTTCAAATTGCACTGAAGGACACAAATGTAATAATGCAATTTTCTCAAGTTTCAAATAGGTTTATATGCAAATAGGTTTATATACATATATTTGTTCACTCAGTTAATTAAATGTAATCACAAAGCTTGTTAGAGGTATCGCACTAATTATTTTATTGTATTTTATATTTTGTATACTAATTTATGATAATTATTCGTTTGGCTATTTACATTGCTGAATGTTCGTCACCTGAATTGACCCCATAGATTTGTCGGTAACGTCTGTGACAAGCCAAACTTGGCAAATCACAAGCAACCCGTTAATTTCTATTAGCATACTATTTATTGCCCTTTGCCAGAAATACCCTATAATTTTCCTCAATAACCCACTTTTCACAATGGCACGCTAGCTAATAAAACAACGAGCATTTTGGGAAATATTAGCAAAGGGTCATGTGAGAGACTGCTGATAAAACCAAAAGATACGGGTATATTTCAGTATAATAATAACATTTTCCAGTGAGGATAAAACGAACTTGGCAGTTAACAGTAAGTACACAGGTTTTGCTTTCTTTTGTACATTTTAGTTTGTTCATCTACATAGGTGTTTCAGAAATTACTTTAAAATAGAATTGGATCATATAGAATAAGAGTTACGAAGCGGCATTTGTTTATAATGATTTACTGTATAGGCTACCTAAATATTTGATAAATGCGTAAAATGTTTATTACATTTAAATTGAAAGAATTAAGTTTGTAAACAAGTATTAGAGTACATTTGAAAAGCGGGTGTATGCTTATCCCAAATAGTGTATTTACAGTATGCATAGCCTGTTATTTAAATAATATAGTTTATCGTGTTCAAAAGAAACTGTAAATAAAAATGACTGTTTTAAGCGACACACATGTATATACATGTAAGTTTAACAATCTTCACCAAACTTTCAAACCTGAGTTAAAATATGCTGTTTGACTACCGTATGTCATGTTAAACAAATCATTCGTGAATATCAGAAGATCAATACTGTTTGACTTTTTTAACTGTTGGTGAATTCCGGGTGTTAAATTATTATTTCATCTTTAGATATCTCATTATGTTATTATTTAACAATAATCACAGCATCATTTATTTTCAACTATCTGGGTTTTAAATTCGTTGAAATGGCAAAACTTTGATATATAAATGAGTAACAATTGCAAAATGCTATATACAGTAGCTTTCGCTCAACAGAAATTACTTCAATAAATTACATTACATTACATGGTAAATACACAGTGGCGGCCATTTTGATTTTGTCGAATATGGACATACATCTTTTTATAAACTTATGATTAACACAAATGGTGGTTTTGGAAATTTATTTGATACAAGTTTTTTTAAAGTGTAAGTTTTTAAAACATGAACAAAATTGTGTTAGAAATATAAGTTTGTCCTATTAATTGTTTCGTTCTCTGATGGAATGTTTTCGAAGATAGTTTTAGCCAAAATGAAATTTTTCGAATCTTTTTTTATATGATGGAGGAAGAACTAAGAAATAAGAATTTCAGATTTTCAAATTTAACATGCATTAATTTTAAATAAGTTTGAAAAGTTTCGTTTTAATTTCCAAAAGCGCCGTCTTGTGATCGAGCATCATGTAACTACATTTTTTTATTTATTTAAAATGAATGTGCGTAAAATGTAACGTATGTGAAATTCTTAATTCCTGGTTATTTCTTTTTGATCCAAAATAAACAACGTAAAAAATGTTTTCTTTAATACCTATACCCGAAATTATCTTCGAAAAAATTTGACCACTAGGGCATCATCATAAAAAAGCAATCTTACTTGCAATTGTTGGATGAAAGTGTTTCTTATTTAAATACGTACATGTATAAAACAAAATGTAATTTTCATATGTAAACTATTTTGAACATACTTTATGACTTACTTAATATTCACGCCATGGCATTGTTTTAATCTAACTTTAGTGACATATTGACAAATACAATAGAAGCAAATTTGTTTATTGCACAAATCAGTTGCGCGAGAATTTATAATTCTAGAAAAGTTTTTGATCAATGATAAAAGAAAAACGCAATGATATTTTTAATGGCTTAGCCTAGCTTAGTTTCCCAATTGATGTGCAGAATTAAACAGTATAAATGTTATAATCTAATTACATGCAATTGACTTTAAAAATTCAATATGTTTGAAATATTGCAATATGCAGAATTACTCAAGCACTATACATTTTGTATCCAAAAAATTATCTGAAAATACCCTGAAAAATGTTATTTTAGATAACTTTTTAATTATTAAAAAATTTTATTTAGCAAATAAAAATGATCAAAAGCTCAGTATTGCTGTTTGGCCTCTCGATATTCCTGCCGCGCTTTTTGATGGTTCTTGCACTTCCGTTTCCTTCTGGAAGTCCTCTCTGGCCTCCATCTGCGCCATCTTTCAAACCGTATCCTTTTCGTGAACATAATTCAACTAACAATTTGGTCCTTAACGTGAATAAAAGAAGAGGAGAACTGTTTTCATCAGCATTTTACAACCAGATTGCTCACAACTTCCAAAACGAGGCTGGCCACAAGGTTCCATCAAACAAAGGTGATCTGGATTTTGTCCAAAACGATCTGAGAAGAACTGACAAACACAAAGAACCACCTCCGATGATGCCCGTTGCTCACCCACCTCCAATGATGCCCGCTGGACATCCACCACCAATGATGGCCGCTGGACATCCACCACCAATGATGCCCCCTGGCCATCCACCACCAATGATGCCCCCTGGCCATCCACCACCAATGATGCCCCCTGGCCATCCACCACCAATGGCTGGACCCATGCATCCTCCAGGTGGTGCTGGTGCTGGTCAAGCCAGGCCGGGTGCCCAAGCGGCCGCACCAGGTAAACCTAGCTTCAACGCTAACGCCGACGTTACTGATGAGAATGTGTTTCTGTTCATAGCCATAGGCATAGCGGCAATCTTGGCAAAAGCACGTGGCACTGATATCACCTTTTTTGGGCCAGTTGTCGGTCGCCGGTCAGTGGTCGAGAGGCAGGCGTCCAACGACGAAATCGCTGCGGAGATGTTGGTGCGGGGGCTGGAGATGGACGCTGCAGCAGCCAATCAGAGTAACGCTGTCAAAAGCTCTTGCGCGCAAAGGGCAGCCTGTGAAGTGCCAAATAATGCGAGGCTGCTCATGGGAGTGCTGGGCACTGTGGCATGGATGGCCGAAATAGGATTGGATTGGATGTAAGGCGATGACAATCTAGCAATATGAGATTTTTGGATGCTAATAATAGCCTACTGGCATCAACTTAGATACAAATGCCAAATGGAAATACTGCACCTCAAGAGGTTCTACCTGTGGTCCGTTGTCTATGGTAATTTCTGGAAGATAGTTTCAAGCCAAATATCAAATATTTTCAATACACTTTTTGTCTGGAGATAACGAAGTTGAAAAACCAAGAAATGTATATTTGACTTTCATATACATGTATTTTCCACCAAAGATAAGATTAAAAAAATCACTAGAAATTTTAAAAAGCGCCATCTAGAAATCAGTACACATAATATCAGCTGAAATATGAAAATATCACTCCATGTGTGCAGCAACAGGGAATTATGTAAGTTTGAATAACTTTCTGCAATTTCTCGTAATGTATTTCCAGCTATAACTTAATTCCCTCATGTGATTAAACTTCCTTAAAACTATCTTCACTATACAGCGTGAGTAAAAAGTCTGTCCCCCCACCCCAAAAAAAATCCACAGATCGGGTTAAAATATGAAAAATCAAATATGGGGAACATATAGTTACCATAGGGTGGAGAGTGCAATGTTGCCCAAACCATTTGGCCCCAAGGCCCATTTCAAGGGTCTTTAGCTCTTAACTTTAAAATGGTGATAGGTACAAAAAATGTCAATTATAAAGAGGTAGGGCGTCGTAAAATTAGTTTAATGGCTCTATTTGCAACATTTAATTATCGATCGCCACACAACAAATAACTTCCGGGCTTTTTGTATGTTTGCACCCTTACATAACATCGCTACATTGCAGGGTGCAAACAAACAAGAAACCCGGAAGTTATTTGTTATTTGGCGATCGATAATTAAATGTGGCAAATAAAGCCATTAAACTAAATTTACGACGCTCTGCCACTTTCTGATTGACGTTTTCGCTGTACCGTATGGTTACTATATGCTTAATATCCGATTTTCATATTTGAACCCGTTCTGTGGATTTTGGGGGTGGGGAAGGGAACAGACTTTTTACTCACGCTGTAGAACTATCATAGAGAATGGACATCTGGTAGAGCCACTTAATTGCTCTGTGGGTGCTTTATGGCTTAGTGTTTGTGTGGGCTAAAACGTATGCTCACTACAGGAATGTACATGTATTACCCTAATTTGCTTTTATGGCAGTTTGGATGTGCGGGGTGATCTAAAAGCATATTATCACTTGGCTATATCAGCTGAGTTTGTTGACTTTTCACAGTCGAATTATCCGAGTTGAGAATTGCAAGGGTCCATGTGACTTCATATTACAATATTTGGCGCTATTTCGACAAATTTCCAGTTAAAACGAGTTCCGTTTACATTAAATCGAACTTTAGAAAAATGGACCTTATGCAGAGTTAAGTATGGGGATACATCACGTGATATTTTCATCGAATCAACCACTAAAAGAACGTGCATCCGGGTAATTTTCGCCATTGGAATGAATGAAATGTCACGTGATCGTCATGCTGACGAAATCTGCATAATGTTCATTAAAAATAAAGGTACGTTATAACGGGGAATTCACCCCCATAAAAGTTGCCGCACCTTCCCACGCATGGATCGAACCTTATTTCATACTGTTGAAGTCATGTTTTGTCAAACCTTTGATAATACGAACTACGATTTAAACGAAGAAATGAAATTCCCTTGAGATTCATCTTAACAAAGTTCGACTGTAGCAAACAAAATTCAAAATTTATTCAAAAGATAACAACTTAACAAGACCGAATCTTTAGGCAGCTAATCTACTATAAACTAATATACATTAATATGCATTGGAAAATTTTCTGCAATTTTAACGTCTTTTAATTCGAGTAACTGGGGTATCATACTGGTGCACTGATATTTTTTCAGTTAGTTTTTAACTGATGTAATAGTTGCTAGATTTTAATTATATTTACAGTAGGTTTCGCTG
Organism: Ommatoiulus sabulosus; assembly: GCA_034697705.1. Lineage (NCBI taxonomy): Eukaryota > Metazoa > Arthropoda > Diplopoda > Julida > Julidae > Ommatoiulus > Ommatoiulus sabulosus. The sequence goes on along the minus strand of JAQGAO010000273.1, from coordinate 26,616 downwards.
ATGTTAGTTTTGGTTGTACATTGATTACAAGATAGGAAGATTTTAATTACCATTTTGAATTTTACAAATTATGAAGTACAAATGTGAAAAAGCTATCTCATGGATTTTCCCAAAAGCCCTCTTTTTTGATTTTCGGGGGTATCAAACTCCATTCTTCATGAATTGATTTTTTTTATTAAATTTTGTTCTGTAGACAGCGAAAGGAATTAACTGTTTTATTTTGTTGTATTATTATCTACAGTATAAAAACTTGTAATCCATGCCATAATTTTGAACTTCTGTATTTCAAAATTTGAAAATTCACGATGGCGACTTGAAGACTCGTTTAGCCTTTGAATACATTAACCAAGACTTGATTTTTCAATGGGTCGAATTAATTTGTATTTATTTTTCCTTGACCCTTAGATCTGTTAGTCCCAGGCATATCGTCGAGGTGATTGGCAAATTGCGAGAGGGTGCAGATCATGGAAATTCTTCGAGTTTTTGCGAGGAATTATTTCCATGCCCACAATTGGCACTTTGCAACAATTGCAAACTTAAAGAGGAAGTGCAGCAAATACGTTAGGGGCAATTCAATGACATCGAAGACAAAAGACTTGGTAGCATTGTTTGGTAGACCTCTGTTATGTAAATAATGTAAACAGGAAGTGAGTTGAACGAATCTAAAGATTTTAGTTTAGTTGGAGCTCGTTTCGCTTCAATTTACATGTAAATACAGTGGAACCTCGTTAATAAGAACTCGCTTTGTACGAAATTCCGATAGAAAGAACTCATTTACAGTCCCCGTCCTATAGGGTATGGCCGAATAATGTTAATTTCTTCTGTTAAGATGAATTCTGAAATTCGGATGTTACAAATTTTCGACTGAAACGAATGGATTTTCGAGTTCCCAAGCTTTCGCGCAATGTAACGTAAAAACGAACTTTAAACAATATGAAAAAAAAAATAATAACGTACGTTATAACGGGAATTCCCCGATAAAAGTTGCAGCACCTTTCCATTCATATTAGTAGGGTAGGGTTACATCCAAACTTCAATGACACTTGAGTACTTATTGTTGATGTGACCGATGTCATGTCATGTACATGTATTGTTTGAGTCCTAAATTTGTCTTAACGAGGTTCGACTGTACATGAAACCGTGACGTGAATGAACAAACTGTTTCGCAAAACTCTGCAGTAGGCCTCCTTTCCACCTAAAAATTTTCAATGTCCACCTATTTAGCATGTTACGTATCGTTATATTTTTTCTTCTTGTCATGTCCACATTGACAGTATCTGCTTTACAGCACATGGTATTAACATCGTTTCTATACAGATTATGTTAATCGAGTACATTTATCACTGATCATGTAATTTCACAAATCACATACAGAATTTCTCATTCAATTCTAAACACGTTTGTTCAATTGTGCGTCTTGGCAACATTTTGCACACTCTGCATAAACTGCGCGTTTCTTATTTAGCATGATGGTCGTTTAAAAAACATGTACATTTTAGGTAATTCGATGTTTAAAACGCATAACTTGTAATTTACCAAAGCATTTCAAGCCATTCACACTCATCTTATCACTTCTGAACATTTGTTCTGAATACAGCTATATTCGCAGCATGATATTCTTATCTTGTCACATCAAAATCTTAGCATCACGTACACGTATACAGTTGATGTTTGTAAATTGTTTGTAGTAAACATGGATTTACCCAATTTCAAACAATTTCGTGCATTTTTTTTCGTACAATTCTGAACATTTTTACTCATATGTTATACAACAACTTACACACAAACTGTGCATCGTTGCAAATGTAACATCTTGTTCATTGGTTATTTTGATGCAGCGCAAAACATGTACATATTACGTATAGTTTACTGTAGAATTTATAAGTGTTTCACATAGGGGCCATTCAAAAATGACGTCTTCATGTAGGGGGTAGGGGGGCTAGGTTGGGTCACGGACACAATGTGGACAGGGGGAGGGAGGGGGTATAACCAACTCAGACGTTCCACTCGATAAAAAAAATTCCAAATAAAATCATTTTTTAAAGTAAAAAGGAAAATTGAGCGCAATATCGTATAGGTGATGTGTTATAAATCGCAAAAGTCAGTAAACGGGGTACCCCCAATCCTGGAAAACCTGGAAAAGTCAGAGAACTTAAAAAGCTCGATCAGGGTTTATTCGCAAATTTTCAAATTTTCCCATTACAAATTTGCAAAATTTCATTTTTTTCTCGCAAAATTTTAAACAATTTCCACGTTTTCCCGAGGACAAATTTGCCCCGAGTACAAATCTTCAACATTTTCAACTGTTTTCGAGTACAGATTCGTAAAATTTTCAACAGTTTCAGAGGAGAAATTTTCAAAATTTTCAAAATTTTCTGAATACAATTTTTTTTAAGTTTCGGACGTCCGAATAGGTTGGGGGGTGGAAAGGGGGAGGGGATGAATAAGAAGGTCCTGTTTGACCGGACACAATGCGGACAGGGGTTAGGGGGGAATCCAATTTTGGGAAAATTTCTAAAAAGTCCTTTTTGAATGCCCCCGTATATCACATTTCCATAGGGTCAAACCATTGTGATAAACACTTCCTAAAAATGCTTCCACGGAATGCATTTTATGACTTAATGCAATGGTGTAAATTGTTATACCAAATAAACTCAGTTTCCAATAAGGAAATAAAAGTGACAAAGGTTACGCAGTTTAACGAAGGGTAAGCGTAACAGCATTAAAATTTAATTCTGTTGCGAAGGCTTGGTTTAACTACCTGTTTTTACAGCTAGCCAATAGGAAACGAAATTTACTCATCACGTGATCTCGACTTTTATATTAAGCGAACAATAATTGCTTGGTGTTTTATTTCGGAAACAATCATTGAGCGATCAGTGAAAGCGATTTCTCCAAATTCATCAACTTTTTCAGCAATTAAGTTTCCAAGACTTTAATTGATGCCAAACGTTAACTTTGAAAGTAATTAGGGGGAGAAGTAATTAGCGAACATTTAATGCCCAAAATATTCGTGAAAAAGTAAATTCGCAACTAGATTCAAGAACAATATTTCTGAAAATATTCTATGAACAGCTAAGTGGTTCCAGGATCATTGTTGAAAATGTAAGTACAATAGTTTGAAGAATTTTAGCATGAAGGAATACATAGTGTTGCTAACTGTAATATCTTTTGTTGTGGATTTCTCCAGTTGCTGTAAACAGTACCGGTAAGTGAAGTAAATATGAAATATTTGTAGTTGTAAATCATTAATGAGACGTAATGAAGTTGCACTCTTTCTAAAAATAATGTGAAAACATTAAACAATTTAAGAATTTTATGATTTTTTACAAAACTTTATGAAAGCAGATTGTGAGAAAAGAAATGGATTTCTAAATTTGCAATTTATGTATTAACAAATAAAGAGTTAAGTGATACTGAAATGAAGAATAAAGTAAAATTCTTATACTCTTGATTCAATAAAAAATATTATATGTATTGTTCTGAACAAAATGTTCCTTTTAGGCCACTGGAAATTTGATTCCTTGTTTAACGTCCTAAAAATAGCTCAGTAGTGGGAATATTTAAGGGGCGGGCGAAATTTTGCACCGCTTAATTCGATCACGCTTAATCCGATCAGCCATTTTATTCGATCAAAACCTTTGAAACGGATTTTTACTATACTTTCCTATTTATTGGATCATCTCATCGCTTAATTCGATCACATTACCAAATGTTAACATAACGCAAACACGCAAAACAATTTTGAGCAGCTTTTATACAAGCACAGACACGTTTGGACAAAGCGCATGCGTGCATCTAAGCATATAATGCATTAACGGCTCTACTTAGATAAATTTTCTGCGTTATTTAGAAAATTAAATTTCAGCCGTTGCAACAAGTAGACATCATCAAACATATACTTCTAACATTTCTCCAATTCTGAAATATGTTACGTGATAATTATTGCATGATGATGAAATTTCCACGCATAATCCAGTGTGTCTCATAAAGAAATACATTGACAATTTTTCATATCCTCTATTTCTGTTGGCATAATAAAAATGAGATGATCACCTGTACTTACCTATGCAGTTAAGCAAATTTCCGTAGAAAATCCTGACGTTTCCAATCAGATTTTGATTCAATTCTCCTTCCTCTTTCAGGATATGTGCAAACAACGCTATCTACGCATGCGCGGGGGCCGGGGCTAGTTTTGTGAGACGGGTGGGCGGATCTTTTTAATTTTTCCTTTCTTTAATTTTTCCTTTCCTTTCCAAGACGTTAAACAAGAAATCAATTTCCAGTGGCCTTAAAAGATGCTCGTATTAATCTAGATGTAAAACAAATACCATGCTTATACCATTAACTAGTTAATGTAAATTGACATTCAACCTGTTCAGATTATTATATATTTTTTATTTTCAAATGAAGAAATTTTATTGAAGGGATTTGGGGAATTCAGGTAAAACATCTCTTATCCAAAGGCAAGTATACCATTGTTGACGATCTTGGTTTCTCTCAGCCTTTCGCATTTCTCACCATTTCATTTCGGTTAGGATGACCATTCACGTTACGTTCTGGGTCTGTTTGTTGTGTTTAATTTGCCTGCCATTTTGGACCTTCGCCTACCAACGCTATGTCGCCCCCTATCGGCCATCTTATCACCGGATGCATCAGCAGATTCCTATCTATATACCATATCCTTTTCAAAATGGCCAATCGAATTATGCACCTGCCCTTAATTCAGTTGACCAGCAGACTGGACAATATGACGTCATAAGCTCCACCAATGACGACTATGGCCAGACGACGACGGACAAATATGGTGACGGCGATGGTGGCGACGACGACGACGACGGTAGAACACCCAAAGCCGAAGAAAAGGACCTGGAGGACCAGTTTTTTATTATCAAAACGGCAGATGCCGCTGCCATCGCTCTGCTCAACATCGTCGGCATCATCATGATGGCGCTGGGATCAACGGTCACAATCGTAGGTCGAAGGTCAATACCTGATTCCCACGATGAACAGTCGAATGAGGTTGACAACAAGACGTTCAAGACGTTGAGGAGCAGTGACATCATCATTGAAGGTCTCAGGCTAGGGTCCAATGGCAGCCAAGACATGTGCGTCCAAAAGGCAGCTTGCTTGGCACCAAAGACAGCGGAACTTTTTGCTTCTTCTGCTCACTTCCTCATCGATGTGGTGAATTTTGGGATAAAATGGATGTAAGTGGCACCTAATTGCTATGTTTTACCTGTTAGACAATTATTAAGGATGTATGGTCATAAACAAAATTGAGATCTATGGACAATGTTTACGATAGTTTTGTTTACATAAGTTGCAACTAAACTTCAGTTTTTGTCTCATGTTATTTTATTGGAGTAAATCTGCTGTAAATTACTGACTGCAGTAAAGCTGCATGGTCATACACGAGGCAAATTATATCTGGAAACTTACCAATTTTAGGTGTGTCCGAAAAGTCAAGCGCATATTTCTGAGCATTTTTTAGTTTTTCACATTAGAATTCACATTTTAAAAAACAGAACTTTTTGAACATGCCATGTTTCCAGAGATAATTTGCCTCGTGTATGACCAGCTTAAAACTACAGATACCTGCAGTTTTATTTCAGCTGCAACTACAAGATTTCTAAAATTTGTATTACGAAAACTGCAGACAATGTGATACAGTGTATGTTTTGCTCGCCGACAAATGTTCCCCAACATCTGCTGCATAGACTTTCATTTTGTTATGACCAACAAAAGACCATTAGAAGCATGACGTCATATACATGTAATTGTTTGCTCAATATTTGCAATACTGTATGCACAGTTGTGATATTGCATAACTGGCCAATATGAAGAATCCACATCAAAATTATTTATGTGAGTTCTTAAGGTAGGGACACGCCGTAGCAAACAGCGAACAAAAATCCACAAATATACGGAGCCCCGTAGCGGAAGATTATATTCATTTTTTGTTGTTTTTTTGTACGTAATGACGCAAAACGCGTCACTTGACGCATATTGTCCGTATGTAGGTTGCTTTCTAACGTTTGCTCAGAAATATCTAGCAAACAGCAAACATTGTGATGAAAAAAAAAAGTGTTTTGCTAAAAAAAGTATTTGCTAAAAGAAAGTGTTTGCTGAAGATAGCTTTTTTCGTCAAAATGTTCGCTGTTTGCTATAAATTTCGGAGCCAACAGCAAACATAAACACTGTTTTTGTTTAGTAGATCTTCCACTACGGGGCTCCGTATGTTTGTGGTTTTTTTATTTGCTGTTTGCTTCAATGTGTCCCCACCTTTATAGTTTGGCCATGCCTGTAGACGTGGGACAAATTCTCATTATTCTGTACGAATATCTTTGCCATGCTTTGTATTAATTTAGATATGGCGGCATGTAGCTCAACATATCAATGCCATATTTGAACGATTGTAATTTGGATTTGTCTATCGATTCCACATATGCAATAGTTGAAATTTTCTATAAACGAGGAATGTACATGTGTTTGCAGTATACTGTACGATAGTAATAATGGGTCAAATCAGTAAACTAGCTGTTGAGGTCATTTGACTATGATTTATTTTGTGGAATATTTCGCTTTAAAAACATACTGTTAAATTTGAAAATGTCGCCTTTATTTTTCATTTAAGTAGTATAAAGAACAAATTGGTAACGCCATGATTTTGTGCAATACTTTACTATTTAGACCGATCACACCGATGCAACTGAGCACAATTGCTGCTGCTTTACACAGTGGAGCAAATTCCGGAAATGCCGGTTTTCGTTGCGACGAGAAGTATCCTTGCTCCAAGTTATCTTCCTTTACCACGTGACAGTTCCTTTGACCCGTTCGCCCCGCCCCCAACCGCAGCGCCAAATTGATCGACTGCTAGCGGCTCCTGGTAGTGATCTCTGGCAACTAAGACCTTGCGAGGTCTTTGACACCGATGGAAATGCACTCTATGTAGACTAGGAAGGGCTTGAGTTTCGGGTTTTGTTATTTATTGGTTCGGAAAATCGTTTTACGCTTTGTATCCTGAGGAAATAATTTATTAAAAGTTTGAAGTTATGAATTTCTATTCTCGCATCAGTCTACATCAATTCTTTGACTTCCGTTTAACATTTGTTTGGAGATTAGGACATCCGCATGAATATTTTAAGTTCCAAATGGAAGCGTTCACCATGAAGTCTTAAGGAAGAATACATTTTAATATATGTGTAACGAATTATCCGCATGCTTATAAATAGTTAAATAAGCATTTAAATTAACCATATGATGGATATTTACATTTTTCAATAAGTTTTAAATTTAACAGAAAGAATGTCCCATCCTCAAGTTGTTCATGAATTATCAATAAGTTAAAGCTCATCCAGTAAATGCTAAATTGGAAGAATAATACAACAAGCAATTGCACAATTGGTATTAAACGTTAAATTGAATGATTGGTTGGAATCAAACATGATTGGTATGATGCTTACAGTGTATTACATATTGATTGATTAAATCACAAATAATTCTATCATTTATTTAATTTACTAGACTATTGGTTCTACATGTAATTAGCATGTATTTAATAAAGCACATTTAACTGTTTTTTGATTTACAGTAGATCAACTGTTTTAAATGTTTCATAAATTGCAGATGAAATTATTTTAAAATAAAATTGTTGTCAGAAATTTGTTTTGATTTTTCTCAGCTTTCCAGTCACACATGAAAACCAGTAAATGTCATTGACTACAATCCACCTACATTTCAGTAAATATATGTCGAATTTTTTGTATTTTTTTGATCCATTATATTGAAAATTCCTCAAAATCAGGATTAATTAAGACCGGTTTCTTAAAATGCGGAAAATAACCCAATATACAGATTGACCAACACATTTCGAATTCAAGAACAACGACATCCGAAAGTTCATAGATCTTTGAAATCAATGTTAGATCTAATCACAGATGACCTGCAGCTTTTTTACTTCAGTTTTATTGTTTAATAACGGGAGTGATTTAGTCGTAATTTCCACGTGATTTGCTCATAACTAGTTCACCCAAACTCTTGAGGATACTAATAGTAATCGAAAAGTTTCCATTTCCTGCAATTTTTACTGGGCTCAATTAATTAAAAAGAACATTGCATCGTTTACTAATTCGAATTGCTTATGAAATCTTTTACCAATCACTAATTGAAATTATTTTAATGAGGATTCTTTGATATGCCGATCATTTCATAGCAATCATTTTCCATTATTTTGTGAAATTTCTAATAAAAGAAGTCATGTTTTTTTCCAGTTCATTGAATGTGATATTACAACTTAAAAAAATAATCGAAAAACATATGCAAAATCGACACGCAAATGGATTTCCATTTCCATCCACACGTGACTTCATGTCTGCCAAAGTACGATTCGTAAATCCACAGCTTAAGGCAGCTTTTGTCTAAGCTGCCTTAAGTTGTGTAGCTTAGTTGGCTTAAAATCGATGGCCTCATGAAAGGTGATGTGCGAAATAAATGTACTCATGGGGAGTCATAAAAATGCGCTAGAAAAAAACTTTATAACATGTTCAAAATTTTTGTTGGCAACCTTTTTTTATTGTTAAAACCCTGCAAGAAAAGTGACATTTGTCATTAACATTCGATGAAACATGCAGATATTTCTACATAAAAAATTATGAAACCCCTGATTTAGACAATTAAGTCAATCGAAGCCCTAAGATGTAGATTTTATGGCTTAAGGGTAAATTCAGGCCGCTGAGTACCACTATTGTTTGTTGAAACAACTAATGCATTAAATTTCAGAGATAGTATAAGAGTATATTGGAATTTTGTTACATTTTAAGAAGATAGTTCGTTTCATATAAATGTAGATTTTGAAACTACATGTACCGTAGAAAATAGAAAGATGATTTAATAGTAGGCCTATAGTAAATTGAGCAATTTTTAAATTTATTTGTTTTGTCTGTTTTAAATTAATTTCATATTTGTGAAGATGATATCTCATATCTTGTGATTTTTTTATATAGATGGCACTGCATGCTTGCGGATGCAATGTCCATTCATACTATGGACAGTAGACAAAAATATAGTGAAACAAATAATTCATTTTAACTTTGAGTTTATTTTATTTTTCTAATAAGGCTAAAGAAAACCTGGTAGGCCTACTTTTTCTTCTAGAAGAAGCAAGGTGCAAATCTAGGAAATAACAGAGAGGATAATAAACAATAAAAGCTTAATAAACTTATCAAATAAATCGCAGAACATTATTTTTTAGAAAACGTTTTCTTTAATCAGTATCATCGTCAGTCAGTCAACAGTTCCACTAAACGTAAAACTGTTTACAAAAGGTTAAAGTCTCATAAAAATCATTATACACAATAACATATTTTGATTAGATTTTTCGTATATAAAATGATATACAACATATATTTCGAGCTATTTACACGCAGTAGTTTTGGCTAAAGAAAGTGCAACCAAACACATTTCTTGCATGAGCCAATCTGGTCCATAATTTGGATTTGTATTGAAAAATAAAACAACAAGAGCAGCCAAAAAACTCTTATATTTTTAAACGGTACTTAGAAACTTAGGAATAAATTCACAACTAGTTTTGTTTAAAGCAATTGGTGATGTTGTTGTTCTTGTACGAAAAAATACATCGTCCTGAGTTGCAAAATAACTGTTTTGGCAATATTTGACAACTGCCAACCTGTGCTAACTGAGTGTAGTCCTGCTTTACTACAGTTCGCATTTTTCTTTTCTTAAAAAACAAAGTTTAAGCGCTTAAAAATGCATCGGTAAAAATATTTGGGAGTGGAGTAGGGGGCGCAACGATCGCATCATGCCATTACCCCAATGGTATTTTCATCTGGCCTGTATTTCTTGCTCTCTTCCATCAATGCTTAGTATTTACATGGTAAAACTTTTTGTTTAAAAAATGCCTATTTTTTATCCAAAATATTCACATGACAATATTTTGAATAAAAATTTCTTTCAGGCGACTTGTTTGATTTTTCTCTTCTTTCAAAAAAATTAAACAGATTAAAAATTTGTATCATAAAAATTGTGTTATTCATTGCTTGGTGGCTGTTCGCAAAGCCCTCATCATCTGTGATCCGCTGTATGGACATTTGCTGTAAAATTTGCCGCATTCGGCCACGCTGGACGATGACCCAACAAATGCTGCGAAATGATATGGTCCACTCGGTGTCTTCAGTGCAGAAATGGGCATTTCCTTTGGTTTAGGCCTGAAAAACAACACGAAATCAATGTTAATTTTAATCAAAGTTAAAAGACGTTGTTTTGAAGTATAAGATAGATAGATGTTTTTACTCCTTTCAAACCTTTCAAGTGACCTTTGGGTCACATATATAATTAGCCAATGTGCGCATGCGTGCTACCTTATCCTTGACGCTAGTTCTGAAATTCCCCGCTTGGTGGCATTGCGCTCAATTGTTTGGACTCGTGGTTCGAGAGGAAGACGTTCGGAAGTCGCTTTGCGTAAAATTCAGGTAAAACTACTAAACTATTAACTAGTATATGTTAATAGTTAATAACCTGAGCTCTCCTTTTTGGCCCTCTTGACCGTAATATTCCGATGTCATTGGCTTTCGTTATTAGGCCTATCCCTGGGAGGATAGGATTAGGATTAGGGAAAAAACACATTGAAAAACGGTGTTTTTTTTTGCCTGGAGCAAATAATTAAAAAGTCGTTTCAGTATTTAATGTACATGTACATTTATATTCAGTTTTGGCTACCGTTTTTTAACCCCTCATTTATGCTGAGCTACCTGTTAATAACCGGTGAGCCTACTTCCCCGTGGCATTGACACGACGCCTTTTTTGGCCTTGTTTTCAATAGGATTTTGACAAATTAGTACATGATATTTTTTATCAACACATCGACCAGCCGATATGATAAATTTAAAAACATATCTTTGAATACACGCAGACCATCACAGAATTGAAGAAAAAATCAAGATAATTTTAAAAATCGGGACCCTACCTCTTAACGTATTTAATGATTATTGATGTAAATTCATGATTTCAAACTTTGTCTTTATAAATTCAATTTGTCGATGAATTTTTGTTAGGATTCTGTGTTAATAAGCTTGATCAAGCTTGGCCATTTTGCTAAGCAAATCCTTTGAAGTTTCAATGTAATGAAAATGAAATGGCTTTGGAAAGTATTCCCACACTAGGTTATAATGACCAGGCAATATTTTGAGTTTCCATACCTACAAAATAAACTTGATTAGAGAGTATAATTCCTTTTGCACACTCATGTCCATGCGCTTTAAATTTTGTTGATTCATTTCGAAAGCTTGTCCTTAGAAAGTCTCTGGTTGATCTTCGCGATATTTCTTTACTTTTACGATATATTCCTAGAAATCTCGACTTGTTTCTTGGCAACAAATTAGTCAGAAGCAATCTTTTGCTGTTTGGAAGTAAGATGCCAATATCTACCACAATATTCAGTGAAAATTGTTGGCTTGGAAGCATGGAAACCTTTCAAACCAGGAACTGTTTGCATACAGATAATTTACCATTTGGCAATCACGTTTGTGGTTTGACTTCTTGACACAGCTGTATTCATTGTGCTGGAAAATATGCAGTTCTTACCCTTACCCTACCCAGTTTCGTAGGGGTCTGTGGGACATAAAACCCCATCAACCACCATCAAAAAGTTATTATTCAAATGGTAATAACAGGGAAATGTTCACCCAATCACCCATTCTGCGAGCTTCACACCAACAGTTTGGTATATTTTACGACCAGAGCTGTCAAAACGTCATAAACCACAAACTGCTTTAATTTGGATAAAAGAATATTCATTGTCCAGCTGAGGAACATGCTTATAAACGTTGCCAAGGTGTTTCTCTATAGTTTCCTGTATGGTAAACATGATACCTATTGGAAGCATTTTGACGTCTGTATTTCTTGAACACCCACACACTGTCCAAAGCCAAATTTTTGATTTCTGAAATCCATAGTTGCCCACTAACAGGCAAAGTTGTTGACAATTTTGAATCACCAGAAGGCAAGCTCTTAATTTAAGGAATGCAAGTTTGTGGGAGTTCTAATCTGCTCACAATTTATTGCCTTTCTACGATCCAGAGTTTGTTCCCACAAACAAAAATCCCCCATATTACTACTGAAAATTTTCTAACAGAAGTTGATCTAAAAATATCAGCTCAGTTCTGAAACCAGGAGATTTGGGACCTGTTAAGGTCACGCGCTCCGCTGATCGAGTTTTTTTTTACGCGCCCACATTCTCGCGCTTGTTTATTTGCATAATCACGTAATTTTGTCCGTTAATGATTATTGTGGAATGCGCTAATCCGGGGACTCGGAGGAAACCTGGGAGCTACAGTGAGAGGAATTTTAAGAGAAACTCGACCTCTGACATTCATCTAAGGTACGTGGTCGAAGCTACTCCGGACCGACAGTTGTCCGGAATCAAATTTGGACTGGCTGTAGAAGGGTCATTTGTGAGTTATAAAAAAATTCGAAGTCTTTTGTGATGTTGTTCCCATTGGTCACTTGTGCCCGCTCAATTTTATTGCAAGCCCTTTTAATTGTGCCCCTTTTGCACTTATTGAATCTATTTTATGTTTTCTTAAATTGGAGAGTGATCTCACGCCCATCTCGCTTTTACATGCGACGCTATTGTCTTTGCTTGAATTAAATAGTGGTTTTACATTTTCAGTGGCGCTGGATGGCGCCATATTTTGCCCATTTTTAAAGCTTGTATTTTTTGCAACTAGGTGGCGCATTGTCGTTTGCGCATGCTAAAAGTGTATTCGGTTTTCAGTGTCGTCATCCATTGGCCAGTGACGTCATCAATTTTGCCCATTTTTAAGTGTTGCATTTTTCGTCACTAGGGGCGCTGTGTCTCTGCGCATGCGCACTAAAAATGTTAAAGGACACTAATTATCTGCAAATCTTGTGTGACTGCAGGTCAATTATGGGGAATCGAACCTTTCAGTCTAATGAGATAATAAATTCGTTGACTCGTATATGAACGGATAAATTCGCAGTTACAGATTTATACGTAAGCACCAATCGAATTTCTTCGCCATTAAACCCCCACTACCAACCAACCCACCAACCAATCGAATTTGATCTGTCAACGATTAGAACCATTAGAACCACGAGTTGGATTAATGTTAGAGGGGAAACAACAGGTTTCATCCCCGAATCTCTGCCTACTCTATATACTCACCCAAACAGTGCCAAGATCATCTTTTCATCCTCCTCAAGCTTGGACTTGTCCTTGCTGGCCTCCAACTCGCAGATGAGCCTGAGGGCGCAGTTATTGGCGTCCACCTCGTTGATGATGTGGAAGTAGAGCTCCAGGTTTCCGATGTTGTTGTTGTCTATGCTTCTTCTGTAGATGGCGTGACTTCCGCCATAAGCCTGGCTCGGTCCTCCGCCATAATGGGAGTCTGTTGGAGCGTGGGCGTAAGCCTCTCCGCCACCTCCATAAGAAGCGCGATAACTACCACCCCCGCTAGGAATACCCCCAGTCCCATAGATGCCTCCGAACTGACCCTCACCCGCTTGACCAAGGCTCGAACCGGTGTAGGACAGCGCCAAAGCAGTGGCTGCTAGAAGCTTTAGGGCTCCTAAAGCGGCTAGCGTGCCGGAAGTGACCCCCGTTACAGTGAAGGGGAGACCTATTAGTAGGGAAGCTGGGGTCAGGGAGAAAACTCCGATCCCTTCCGTCAATCCGATTACTGTTAATGAGTAGGCAGCTATCACAACTAATACTTCGGGTTTCATTTTCTGTAAAAAAAAATATGAAAAAATGGTGGATTAGTTATTTTTGTCTCTTTAGTTTCTTTTTTTTTTATTTTTTTTTAAACTTAAGAAACATTGAGAAAATCCAGCGCTTTAGCTATGATACATTCTGGTTAAGAACACTAAGACAAAACTGCTGTTAGATTTTCAAATTTGTCGGGTTTTTAAAAGTCCAACGCCCTCTATTAAGCATTATGTAGGACTACAACAAAATGGCCGCTACTTTCACTTTGTAACGCATTATGGCGCCAAAGTTGAACAGGTTGGTGGCGTCATGGACTCGTTGCTAAGTTATAGTTGCGCCAAATTCTGGTTTTCGTTGTCTTATTATCTGATTTTTTGTGCAACTCGTGTGGACCCCACTAGCATTAAAGCAGTTTAAATAAATGAATGTGGTAATTTAAAGTACAGTAATCTTACAGTTTGCTTTCTGTAGACATTTCGTGAAGAAAACCTTTACAAAAAAAATCCAGAAGTTCTCATGTCAATCTGCGAAAGAAATACCAACAATTCTGTAGAATACAACATTGTGAAACATGATGCAACATTTTCAGCAGAACGTATTTTTTTTGTTTTGTGAAACTGATAGCACAAACACAAGTTTTCAGTGTGTGGGCGATTTCTGCGAAGAAATTGTTGCAAAATGCTTCGGACATTGTATTCTGCCGAAATCTTGGTTATTTCTTCAGATAACTGTTGAGTGATGTTGCTTTAATGACTACTGTAAAATTTGTAATTTTAATTGTTATTAGAATTGAAAACATTACTTAAAATCAAGAACTTCTAGACTACTTAGTGATACGTATAAAATTGACTTATCTAATTAAAGTAAGCACTAAGTAAAACTAACAAAATAACGATTCTTACATATTTTTTCTTCTTACAGGTTTCAGTGTGATGCATTTAAAGAAGATGAAGAATTGTGTTTGTGCTACTGTGTACGCGTGTGAACAATTTGGAACTTTTTGACTTTCGTGTATTTGGACACAAACTTTTAACTTTCGTGGATTTGGACACAATGAAAAGATTCGTCAATGTGCTACTCATCGGAATTATTTCTCGAGAAATGAAAAGCCATAAACAACAACCGGATTTGTCTACAAGTGATTATTTCAAATTACAACTAGCTTCTAAGCATCATCAAGGTAAGATCTATCTAAAATATTTTCATAATTTTACTTAAATTTTTGAGTTTGGCGTGTGTTTTAAAAATATCTCTTAAGTTATGAAAACGTCGACAATTTTAAGGTCTAGTTACGATGTAGCCACTTGATTGGTTGTGGTGAAAATCTGTTTATTGTGTAATTATTATTGCAATTTTTGTTTCTGAGATCCTTTACTTTCTATAAGAGCTTTGTTTGAATTATTTCAGTAATAATTTATAGCGATCATAATTTGAGGATTGTCAGCATAAAATAACAGATATGTCCAAAGTTGTAGATTTTTGTTTTGAAGCTAAGAAAAGTTTTCGGGTAAATAATTCCACGAAATTTTTGAAAATAGTTGATTTTTTTTAAGTTTACACCACGTGATCGGTTTTATCATTTTGTGGATGTATCCACATGAACAAGGTGATTTTAACTAAATTAATTTTAAAACAAATGAAATTATTATATCATTTGCAGACTTCATTTTAAATAAATTTCATTTTGGTTAGGACAACATTTTTCTAAAGACAGTTTGTTAAGAAACTGTTTACAAAATTGCTGCTTTTACAATGAATTTACTTTTCATGGAAAAAAACAGATTTTCAATAATTGATTCTGAACTTTGATGACCTGACGGCCAATCAACGATGTGTTTCTAATAGGCTCACTAAGTGATTAAGACTATTTACTGGTCAGCATTTCAAACAGAAAAAAAAACAAAGGATTTCCCGATTTGCGGTTTTTGTAAATTAAATTGACGCAAATCTTGTTGCCGCATCAAAGTTTGAAAAAATGACTTAATCATAAATTATTAGACCTTAAAAGAGAATGGTCTGATGCACAGATTATCATCTCATTCATACGAAGATTTAATAGGTGTAATCATATCCGTTAAAATTGTAAATTGGCCAATAAATTCTTACCCTAACGTCGTTTACAGAGTTGCACAAGTCTATATAAATGTTATTTATGTAAAAAAAATTGCAGGAATAATTCGTCAATTCGAAATTCGAAGCAATTCGAGATCCACAAAATATTTTTGATCAGTTCTTGAAAATATTATCTGTCAATAAGAATCGTCGAAAAATTTTAACTTATAGGAATTGGATGAACTATACTGTTCCTTCCAATTTGTCGCAAGTTTTCAAACAAATTTAGAGAGTGATCAATATTTTCTGACAATTCGACAAGCTGTTATTTCTCAATGAAAATGTCATTTCTTAATACGATTATATATCTCAGCAAGAAGATCGTAATTTTCTCACCGATGCCACAACCGCTGAGTTGCTAACCTTGCAAATCAGCAAATGTTCACATCGATGGACCAGCATCATTCTTCATGATGCTCATGATCATTCCCATCGCCGAACAGTCGAAGGGAGATTTTGTTGATGAAGCAGATATTGCACAATCATGAGTATCACGAGGATCGATGCTAGTCCACCGATGGAAGATATTGTTGATGGCGGTTCCAGAGTTGCACCATGGACGAGGAATCCTTGCATTGCTGAGTGACGTATATCCAAAACGACATTTTTTTTTCTCTCTCGTAATTTTCGCGTTAATTTGGTGTAACATTTACCTTTAGCCGGCGAATTTACTGCGAGCTGATGCTTATGAGATCCTCCTCTCTTCCGCTTCAGGACTTGGGCCACTCGTTGGCGCTGCTAACTGTTATGCTCGCTTAACGTATTTGTTCCCAACTGTCTTCCTAGTTTCTCAGAGACAATTATAGCGCGCTGAGGATGCTCTCGATCTAAGTAAAAATTTGCGTTACCACCTGTATTTATACCTGGCCAGCTTTTTCGTCACGATTGTTGATCAGGAAAGTTGAGAGGTCTTTAGCGGCACATTGACCTATTTAACATCTCGTCCAGAGTGGACTTGAATGTAGGCCATTGTTTAGGGAGAAATTAGGTCTTTGGCAGGAGGCAGCACTGCCTCCCATGTCCCATTCACTCTTTCCCGGCAAATATTTGACCAATCGGCACTCTCGGTTTTGCTGCCCACCTCAAGATGGCACCGTGGGTGGGCGTGGCCACTCCGAGCGAGCTGGGATGTTACCCTCGGAGTCAAGGGCGGGGATGCGGAATGGTCAACGTGGGGTTTTTTGGCCCAGATTTTGGCCAAAACCGATTTCTTTAACCTGGAAATTCCTCCGCCATGAAAATGTCGGGAATTTTTGGCAGGGTTTTCACATTTTGGGGATACGCCCCAATAAGCGATTATTACGTAGTTTTCCTTTTTTTTTTAGTTTTCAGATTTGAATATAACCAGGCGCTGAATGTTAAGTTAGGACATTTTCGATAATCTGTTAAACGAAACAGATTATCGAAAATGATTTGGAGATACTAATACAAAATTTGCATTGCTGTCAAATTCGGGGATGAATTTGTAGAATTTGCATGAATTGATTTCTCCATTTTTTTCCTGTTTTTCGGAAACTGCTTCTTGATTTACGTTTCTGGTTTTCGCGAATTAGTTCTGCAGTGTTTTAAGGGACAGTATTAAGGGGTTACTGAAGTAAAGTTACTTTCAAATGTTAAAATTAAGGGACGAATGTTGACTTCCGATAAATTGATTTTTACCATCTAGCTATTTTTGCAAATATGGAATTTAAATGGACAGGAATAACGTAATTTTCAAGCAAATTATTGTATCTATAAAATTGAAAAACAAAGAAAAGTGTAGACTTTTTAAAAATTGATGAATTTTCTATTTTATTAAATGAATCAAATGAGGGACGAATGTTGACTTCGGATAAATTGATTTTTATCGTCTATTTTTGTAAATATGGAATTTAAATGGACAAGAATAAGGAAATTTACAAGTAACTATATTATTGTTTCTATAAAATGGAAATACTAAGAAAATAGTCGAATTTTTTTACAAATTGATGAATTTCATAATTTATTAAATGTATTTTATTAAAATGTAAGTTAAAAGTTACAATTTAAAGTAAACAGAAAAAAACCATTAATTTTTATTTCAAGTAAGTATATACAGTATATTCCTGACGGTAAAACCACATTGAAATAAAGTAGGTTTGTTTTGATTTTATTTCTGTTTAGAGTATAGCATGCAATTAACTGAATAAAAATAAATTCAGTAACATATGATATTCTTTTTTTCTTTGTCGTATACTTTTTCGATTTCTGACCGTTTCTTTTCCGATTTCAAACATTGGAAACGCAGAAATTGAAATGCATTAAATGCTTTTTTCTAAATTAAGGAATTTCATCATCTCACCATTTTGGATTACCCAAAACGTCTATTTTGACGCGTTGTTTAGTTTTGGTAATCTAAAGCAATTTATTTTACTTTTTAAATCTATAGGGCTGATCAAGATTCGACATATTTTAGATAATTAAACAATGTTAGGATATTGGTAACTAGGCCTGGGCAATAATTAAAGAATAAAAATTATATACATTTCCTTTTACTGATAACATTTTATTTGCTATAAATTTATAACAAACCTGCTTCTGTGCATTCGCTGAAGACGAGGCGTGTTTATTTTTTTTTGCATAAAATGCCAAGAATTTGTAGGTTTTTCACCTAGACCTACCCCATAGAGAATAACCTAATAATTTGTAATTAAGATAGAAAAAAATAGCCTACATAGGTATGCACGTGGATGCAATGTGTTGCTCTATTGTTTTATAATGATTTTAGATGGAATATCAATTCACCATGGTTTTTGAATTGCCATAACAATAAGTGGTTAGACCAACATAATAGTCCAATTTTTATGAAATTCAAACAAATTTGATGCAAAACATGTACGCGTATATACAGAAGAGTAAGCTCCTGAATTTAGGAACATCCTCCATTAAATGCTGGGTATAAACAATGTTTCCTGTGAATAACTATTAATTAGCCATTATTTTTACATTTGATAACGATACATTAAAGGTACCCAGATAAACCTTTACGAATAGCACTTAATTTTGGAAGTGGATTTCGCAGTTCTGCATTTCATGCTCGAAATCTATGAATCTGAAATTATGCGAAATTTGACTTTAAAATAACATAATTAGGGGTCTAGGATATGGCCTAATTCGTTAAATAGCCAGGCGCAACATCGTGACTTTGACTGGATTTTTTGGGGGTAAATTTTGTAAACTTTTATGGTTCTTGTGACAGGCTTGCAACCAGTTTTTGCTTGACAGAGGCATTAAATAATTTAGGTTTTGGCATCTTATTTTAAATCAGTTTTCTTGAACTAAAAATTCTCAATGAAATTATGACACGTCATTGAGAAAAAAAAATATTACGTTTGAAAAAATTCTCTTAATATTTTTTTTTTGAGAACATTCGTGAGTGACATATTAAATAAAAATTTAGAATACATATAAAACAAATTTAGAATAGATATTGAATAAAAATTTAAAATACATATTAAATAAAAATTTAGAATAAAATTTTTACATATTATGATATTCTGGTCCATGTATTTGGAGAGTTTTGTTTTATACGTATTTGGAATTTATTCAAAATAGTTCCTTGAAGATAATTATTTGTAAATGATTGACTCTATGCAAGAATTGCCGAAGTTCTAAAATTAAGGTTATAAAAATATTATAATTAAGATTTTTTTAATGTAGGCCTACCGTACACGTGTTATTTATAACAGTGATGTTTTGGAGATTTCAACAATGCATTTGTAGGATATAGACCCTCATAAATAATCGGTCACGGACAATAAAAACAGCCGAATTGAGACCCTTTATTTAAAAGAACAAAATTTGTTCGTTTTTTTTCCTTATTAACAATATTCCGTCAGGTTCAACGTTGTTACATTACTGATATCTACTTTTTTGCATCCTACATAGCAATTTAAGTCCAGTCTATTTTTGTGGGTCAATGACCTTTCAGGTAGACAGGATTGTGCTAAAAGTGTTTACGCTTCACCTATTTGAAACTTGCCTGTTTGGCCAATTGTTGACACAATCATCCGTGAAGAGCTTTGTTCTTCATCGACTATTATAAATAAACAAAACCCTGACATTGACTCTGATTTTTTTTCTACTTGAAAGGTTAGCAAAATATTTGCTAAAAGCCTCTTGGTTGACACGCTCGATTCAGGCTGCTATAAATAGTCCCGTTTGATAAGAAAGTTGAAATAATGTCTAGCAAATACATCATTTTTCGCACGTTGAATGTGAAATTCCACAAAAGAAGTGACCAAATTAACGAGCAAATTTCAAAAAACGAAATCTTAGTACCTCAGCAAAAAAAAAATCTTTTTCACAATATCTTTATGAATTGTTTATAATGGAAACTGATTGCTATATTCGTCCAAACCTACACATTATCAAATTTACGAATAATATGCTTAATAAAAACACGTTATCGCGAGATATTTGCCAAATTCAAGCTCACCAAAAGAATTTGTTAACCAGAATGTACCAGTTTGATTTTGGTAGAATTTGTTATCAATATCAGTTAATGAAACTAAACACGTTAAATGCAAGTAATTCAAATTTCAAACAATTAACAACGACAAATCTCATAAAACGTATTTATAAAATTTTTTGAGATGTCGTTGTTAATCATTTGGAGAAAATTATTTTTAGAAAAATAACTCTTAAATTACAATCTTTCATTAGTAAAGGCTCAACAGTGTTAGTCTTTAGCGAATTTTTTTAACCAATTAGCGTGCCGATTTTGCCCACGTGACTTTGCGACTGCCAACAATTCCATTCGTAAAGCTTCTGTCTTGAGAAGTTAGTAGTTTAATTTTAAAAACATTGAAATTCAAAGATGTGATAAAGTGCACCAGTCATTATCACAAAACGAATTTGTTTATAGATGCTGCATGTGTAAAAATCTGAACAACCGCTCCATCTCAAGTAGTTTTCGAGGTGCGAATTTCTTCACATTTCGATCAGTGTTTTACAAACCCCTCCATCTTTGTCGTGTTATTTGGGTTCGCTAAGATGGCAGAAAACGCTAATGACGTCATACGTACACTGTGACATTCTGACATTATAGGGCATGGTGGAGTACATGTAGGGCACTAAGGCGTCTGGTTATTTCCTGCTTTGCACTTGAACTTAAGTTTGATTTTAATTAAGCTGAAAGTTTATTTGTTCGTCTGATTTTCGTATTGAAATCAATGCCAAAGGTGCGAGCTTGCTTGGGGATCAATATTTGCTAAGAATTTCCGTTTGCACTAGATTCGTGTACCCTATGTCGCGCCTTTTTTAATCTTTCTCAGAGGTGAAACCCTGTAACGCATCTTTGTGAAATGTGAGGTTACCGCATGCATATGCGAGATATAGAATAAATAATGAATTGATATAAAAGGCATTTGAACTCTGAAAAGTACGACATTTTGATACATCAAACAGGATTTTATGGAGACATCAGTGACAACAAACAAGAATTTGAAAACAAGAATTTTCAAAAAGTCTGTAAATGGAATTTCGTATATATAAATTTAAGTATAATCCCATTTTTTATTTATTTTGAGAACTGTGGATTTTTGCTTACTTGGTTGCATTTATGTTGATGAAATATTTGGGATATTTATGGACTTCAAATAAAACCAGGAAGACCGTAAACTTATCGATTTAAAAATATCATGACATCAAATGTCATGATGGCAAATTTTTAGAAAGTGCACAAACATACACAAAATTTAACTTAAATCAAAATAATGTTTTGGAGAATATTTCTTGTTGGTTTTTGTATTTCTCGTGCAATGTCTTGAGAATTTCGAAATGATCATTGTTTTATTTCAATCAGAAGAATTTTCAAAAGTCTGTAAATTGAAGATTTAACTTAATCAAAGCAGTGCTATATAGAAGTAAATTTCTTGTTGGTTGTTAGATTTCATATAATGTAGCCTACATGATTTGATATATAGTCAAATCAGTAACTTATTTTAATCAACAAATGCTTAACAAATCACTTTGTCCACGTACCACTTTATGGTTTACAGATTTTCGTTACAGGAAGTCGGCACACCTGGTTTCGTCATTAAATTTTGGTACAAATGTATGGTTTATAGACTTTTTATTGAAAAAAATTGAACAAATCATGAATGTTTAACAAATTTTGGTCAAAGGAAGTCTGATAAACCTACTTTTGCTATGAAATTTAGTGCTTCCAGCTGCATGTAAGCGCGAATTTTGCTTCAGGAAGCCATTAGGGACAAGATAAAATTTACTCGTTAGGGTTTCGAGTAAAAAAAAATTGGCACAAAAATGAAAGAAAAAAGGCAAATAAAACAAAATCGAATACGACGTCCGCCATGTTATGCGATTGTGTCAAAGACCCCATTTGAATCTAGTGTTACGACCTTCAAATTACACAAGTCGTGTACGAAAAATGATACTATTACCAGTTGATTTGAAATTGAAATAAAAAACATGGATTTATGTAATGGTTATAAGACGCTATGAAGAGGCAAAACTTGATAGTTTGCATAAAACGCAATCTTAGTTTAATTCACAAAACTAGGTCGATATCAAAGTTAAATGTGCGTATAACAATCGTACCTTCACAAAAACACACATTTTCTTTTTTCACATGCTGGCTTATAAATATTTATACTCTTTATAGCTGGTGTTAATTGTGGTAGAAAAACATCAAATTAACGTCAACCGCAACGTGTGAATGGAAAGTTCTTTTAAAAATTAATTTTCACTGGCTTTATAATTATAACAGCAAAAACCAAATGTTCGTGTGGAGATTATTTTTGGAAAAAGTGACGCAAAAAATAAATTCTGAGAAAACCCAAGTAACAAATTTAATTTGAGATTTCTTTATCCTCATTACATGTCATGACTTCAGTGCCATCTATGATGCACATATTCCAGAGTTGCGAGTTTGAGTAAAGATCGACTCTTCGAACATGATTTTAAAATACAGATTTGAATAAGGGGCCATTCAAAAAGGACGTCCTCATGAAGGGGGTAGGGGGGGATAGGTTGAGTCCCGGACACAATGTGGACAGGGGGAGGGAGGGTGGTATGACCAACTCGGGCGTTTACTTGATAAAAAATGCCAAATAAAATCAGTTCCCAAAGCAAAAGGGAAATTGAGCGCAATATCGCATAGGTGATGTTATAAATTGCAAAAGTCTGTAAACAGGGTATCTCCAGTCCTGGAAAACCTGGAAAAGTCAGAACTTAAAAGCTCAGGGTCCATTTGCAAACTTTCAAATTTTCCTAACCCAAATTTGCAAAATTTTCGTTTTTCTCGAGCATAAACTTGCAAAATTTTAAATCTTTTCCGAGGTCATCTTTACAAATTTTTCCTCGTTTTCTCGACGACAAATTTGCAAAAATTTCCACATTTTCCCGAGTAAACATTTTCAATATTTTCCGAATACAATTTTTTTTTTAAGTTTCGGACGTCTGGATGTGAAAAGGTGTGGAGAAAGGTCCTGAATGACCGGACACAATGCGAACAAGGGGTAGGGGGGAGTCCAATTTTGGGAAAATTTTGAGGACGTCCTTTTTGAATGGCCCCTAAAATGTTTCATTTAGATTCCCTATTATGTAAATTTCAATGCAAAACTAACAAAATTTCAAACTAACAGGTTTTCAAATTGCAGTTAATGTGCTTCAAACAATTATTTTTTTCGATTTGCTTGCCAATAAATTAATTATTAGACGACATTTACTAAAAAAAATGGTATACAGTACATGTTATAATTAGCAGTACAAATTATGTAATTAAATGGAATACAAAAGGACATGTATGTCATTTTAATATTAAATTAACATAAGGGATGAGGTTGTGTTAAAAATAAATATTTTGACGCGTTCTTCTATGAAATATTGCTTCAGTCATGTCAATATTTAAACGTTATACCATAAACGTTGAATACATTACATGTTTACAACATGACTGAGTTGTGCATGTTAATTTAGAAAACACCAACACCATAATCATCAACCATGGACTGAACGCACGGGTTGTTCCCCAACCCTCCCCATTTACCCGGACTTTGGACCGGCAACAATAATGAAGTACTTCACTGTAAATGGTTACATGGGGAAGGACCTATCCATTTGAAAGGAAAACGTTGATAAATGCAAGTACAGTAGGTAAATTAATTCCTCACATACAAATTTAGTAAGAAATGACAGATTATCGTCTTTGTTTACATATAACAAAAGTATTACTAAATAACAAAATAATTTAATAGAGATGTGAACGGAATCATGCTTTTTTAATATGCTTTGAACTGTTAATTTACCAAACAAATTAATAAAAACGTCAGTTTTGTTTTCCATTTAATACTATAATTTTTGCTTTTTTTAAAGACCAAAATCTGGTTTTGCTTGAATAACCGCGTAAAAGTGGGTCTAGGTCTTGCCATTGGAATTATCAAACTTCTTCACAAAGGTCAAGCACTCTTATGAGGAAGTTTAAGGATATTTAATCCAAAAAAATTAAAACTACTAAATATTTGATTTCGATTTAAGCCTATGCCTCCTAAGTTCGATGCACCAACTACACGTATCCAAAACCAGTATTTGAAATGAATTTAGATTATGCGTAAGAGGCGTAAGATTTCAATCAAATTCGATTGGATAGTCACCAGGAGCGCTGCTAACCTGTTATTCTTACCATCAGGGTTAAAGGGCTCAGAGATACCAAATTCATATCAGAAAAACAACACGTGTCCATATTATTGTTGGTTACATGTAGTTGATTAATTGTAACATTGTCAATAATAACAATCAAATCTCCAATTAAGTTAATCGGCTGATTATTGGCGATTACTTCCCCTTAACTTTATGAACGGGTCAAAAACATGTTATTTGGAAGATATTGACTGCTGTAATATGCAAAATTTACAAATCTTTAACGTGCAAATTAACTTTTAAAAACTGCTGTAAAAATTAATGCTTAACCTATTAAAATTATTATATTTTAAACTTCGTTTAGTGGCCATAATACACGACAACATGATACGTATATGTAATTCGTGTTATCTACAAATTTGCTCAAATTTATCCGAAAAAGTTTTTTATGATAAAACCTTGTATTGTCAAAAAAATTTACAAGTTTCTATGAACTCTTGTCTAATACTGTACATGCTGAAAATTGGCACATTTTTACGTCATTTTTGTCATCTTAATTTGTCATATTTTAGCTAGAATTTGTTGTTAAATACCACACAAAGATACTTATTTTTCTATTTTGTTCTCATTGGCGTCAGGTGTTGCTGATTCAATTCTCTAAAATTGTTAACTTCAATACTTCATGTACGCTTGGATTTAAAATGGTCTGGTTAGATACAGAATGCCCATGAGAAGTAGTCATGTCTCTGATAACATGCAACTCATCATGACCTGATTATTTGAAAATTTGCATTTCACCATATTGCATTTTGTATAGTATGCTCTTAACCTTAAAAGCGGGTAAAAATTTGCAGGTAAAGGTTGTGACCTTGTCCTAGACTTTGATGAGATCCAAATTTAATTAATTTTTTGCACCATTTTATAGACCGAGCTTACCGTGAAGCAGACTAGAATAGGTATTTGGGTCATGCATCCATTAAGGATGTCATAATAAAGATTAATGATACAAGTTAGTATGAAATTGAAACGTTTTTACTGCAGATATAGCAGACGTTTAATTTTAAGCACTTTTTGTAGCCGAGATAAAATATAAAAGTTATGAACACTCTTCCTTATGACACGAGCGAAAATTAACACTCATTTAAAATTATTAGAAGCAGAATTTTCTGATATGAAAATCATTTGATATGAAACGAAAACGAAAGCTTAATGTGTAAATCAGCTGTTACAGTACAGTGTATTAATTAATATTAAACCTTTTTAAACACTATATTCCACTTTCTTCTCAAAATTTACATCATTATTTAAATTTGGGACAATGTTTAAAACTGTAATAAAAGCTTATTCTTATACAACTTTAGATATTAAATTCATAATGTTTCGATGTTAAACGTGTTTTTTGAAAACATGTACAAAATTGCGTTGGGTCTTTTTCACGGTTGTTTCACACAATATTTTTACATAAATTGTGTCCAAAATTGTTTTCATACGTGTGTTACATATAAATTGTTACCAAAATTGTTTACATAAATTGTTTACAAAAATGGTTACCAAAATTGTTACCAAAATTGTTTGCATGAATTATTACCAAAATTGTTTACATAAATTGTTATCAAAATTGTTTACATAAATTGTTACCAAAACTGTTTACA
Source organism: Ommatoiulus sabulosus (assembly GCA_034697705.1). Classification (NCBI taxonomy): domain Eukaryota; kingdom Metazoa; phylum Arthropoda; class Diplopoda; order Julida; family Julidae; genus Ommatoiulus; species Ommatoiulus sabulosus. Next base: position 486 of record JAQGAO010000273.1, on the reverse strand, counting down.
TAAATTGTTACCAAAACTGTTTACATAAATTGTTACCAAAATTGCTTAGTAAATTTCTACCAAAATGGTTTACATAAATTGTTACCAAGATTGTTTACATAAATTGTTACCAAGATTGTTTACATAAATTGCTACCAAGATTGTTTACATAAATTGCTACCAAAATTGTTTACATACATTAAATTGTTACTAAAACTGTTTAAATCAATTGTTTAATACCAAGATTGTTTACATAAATTGTTACCAAAATTGTTTACATAAGTTGGAAATTTAAAATTTTTCTGCGAAATATTTTCAGTGGAAACGCAAATAACCACGCTGAAAATTGTTATACGTTTATGACACTGCTGCGAGTGTGAAATTGATTTCAAAATGGAACAACTGCTTTGAAATACATGTATGATTGTTTGCAGTTCAGCAATAGTGCATCCGTTTTTCGTCTGCAATTACGTGCTCGCAGAACGCTTTAACAGTGGGCACGTAATT
>JAQGAO010000272.1:0-39951 GCA_034697705.1 Ommatoiulus sabulosus | reverse complement strand
TTATGAATTTGTAACCTTACTTGGTCTCTTTAAGGATTTAGACCAAATATGGCGTTTTCAAATGACTTGCATACATAAATAAGTATTGAGAATATATTTAAATTATTTGATTAACTAATTGACCAATAATGCATAATTAATGAGATTAAATGAGTGATGCTTGCATTTTTAAAATATGCATTGTATTTAAATTTCTTAATAACTACTACAGCTGCTTAGTTTTGAACTAAAACACTATTACATGAAGTTGTGTTGGTTTGTGTAGTCAAATGCGTAGGCAATGTGGAAAAGCTAAAAATAAATTGCTTTAGGTCTAACTTAAAATTGTGCTGACAGATGTGTTTGTATTTGCCAATACTTATAGCAGGTATGTTTTGCTTGAGGCGTGTTTATTTTGATATCTAAATGCTTGACGAAGTTGGCATATCTATGCAAAATTTAGATTACACCATGGCGATGGTGGTTTCACCGGGAATTAGATAATGTGACTTATTTTTGATTAAATCTTCCATAGAAAGTTAGAGGCTATTTATTTTTATGTACGAGGTACATGCGCAACCTGAATTTCTTACCCTTAATGCTTGTTACACTACCATTGTAGTAATCGTAAAATACACGTTGATACTTGATCAAATACTTATCATATGGGGTGCTAAAAAATTGGACTTTTTCCTAATTTTTTTTCTCCTGAAAATGTTAGAGTTTGTAATTTCGTGAAAAATTTCAATTTTATCTAAATCCCATTTTCAATACATGTACCTAATTTTTTTATATAATGTTATACAGTATAATTTTCTCATGGCTATAGCAGAGTAAAAATCAGCAGAGCATTAAATAAATATCTGGTTGGTGGATAATACAAGTCTCACCTCTTTATTCTTGAAATAAAATCAGTTTGATAGTTGCAGTTTTAATTAGTAGGGCCTTAATTTGTGATCAAAAATCCACTAAAGAATTCGTATTGTCTGATTTACTGTATGCGAAGATGTTATCGGGGAGATTGCACACTGCATCAAGGACGAAATAAACCATCAGTTGTCTTTTTGACTGTCTTTACTGATTGAGATTCACAAATAATGTAAGAGATTTTCTTGAACCACAAATATTCAGAAATGGCTAGAATATTTTGGTATCATCTATAGTGGTTTGTCCATGCCACATAAAATAAACTTGGAAAACATGTTTTCCATGAAATAGTCATGATTATCTCGTATTGACTGATTACAAATCTCAAATGAGAGATCCCCTTGAATAACAGTTACCATGTAATTCAAACTAGATACTTAAGATGGACCTACAAGTATTTATGTCTGCAAGGTCTCAGACTGTGGCTTTCTTTGCTCGACATCAACTCGAATTTACAGTCACACGATATTCGTCGCACAAGTAGCATCACACTTTTATATAGGTCAGAATATTATGAAACACATTATTTTTTTTACCCCAAGGTCTAAAATTCAACGCAGCAAGTGTTATCGAAGCTCATTGGGTTGCACTCCACCCAGTTTAAGAATGCTGCCTTTTAGAAACCCTGAATATCTACTGGTGACCACAAGTTAATGTTTATGGGTGTATTTGATAGTGAAATCAGTAGTACCAGTTTGCATTCGTAGGACTCAACTTTTAAATTTATCTTGTATTCCATTCAAGTCATGTTCTTGCACCGTCTGGCAATCAATCTAACAGTTTGATGGTCTGCTTGACATCATTACAATAACCGTAAATAAATATGGTTATAATTGAATTTTTCCTCTTTGTATATCCAAAAAATTCAAAGCCAAGGTCTAGCTTACTATAAAATACCAATCAGTTAAGTTATATGACACATTATGATCCTGCTTGAAGGCTCTTGCAGTATTAGCAAAATGTTGCATTACAGTGTACCAATCCTTAATTAGCATAACCAAAATACTTCACCGTTTGCTACCTATTTCACACAGTCAACTTTTGCCTTGTCTAGTTCAGATTTTGTTCTGGTAGATGTAGAAAATAATTACATCATAACTATAGCTTGTCAGAAGTCCAATTATGAATAAAACTTTGTATTATGTTACTCCATTTATCGATTCACAAGCTTTCATGTTATAACTTGACATTGTTGACCAGAAGTTTCGCCTACTTACAAATTGAAGGAAAGTACTTTATACTGTAGGCCTATAGTTTGAGTTCATATTGTCCTTGAAATGAAATATCTAAAGGAAAATCCGGCATTAGCTTTCAGGAAAATATTAGTGTGTCAGATCCTCCAAAATTGGGAGGTTGTTTTGATTGCATTTAGCATGGCTAATTCAGAAAATTAAATGGAGCTTATTAGAATAAATGTAACGTGGTGTAAAGTATGTGTCTGTGTTCCAGATAATTGAACACCGTCATTGAATTTATTTTATTGTTGAGATTTGAAACTGTTCCTATGGGCAAAAGTTACTATGGTCATTTGCATCTCTTTCTTTTCTCACGTCGCCTACTCAGTAACACTCCTAATGTACTTTTTTTTAACTTTATATTTAGAAAAATAACACGTTTAGGAGCAGCATTAAATCCCAAACATGTCGTCATTTAATATTCGGTAATTCCAGTCTACAGCAAGTCTGGGCAGTATAAAAGCAGAACTCCATCAGAATTCTGAATTCGTGTGACTAAATTTGAAGCAGTAACTCACATAAATATTTAAGGGATGCAATTAGGATTGCAAATTTATTCTGTTCCTGTCCACAAGTTTATAACATCTAAAAGCAGTGTAATTGAAAAATTGTGAAATTTTATTAAGCGTTATTAAAACGATTTAATGAGGGAGTTCATGCCAGTTTATTTTAAGTTCAACAGTTCACTTTCTAAATTGAATTTCAGTTAAGCATTGACCGTACATATTTTTTAAGTTTCATCACTTTCATGCTCAAAATTAAACGCTTGAAGTGAATAAGTGACCGAATTTGAAGGAAAATCGATATTTTAGAATGTTTAACTTGAGATTTAGTAATTTTAATTATATTCTAATGTTACAAGATTTTACTTCACTTAATACTGTAGTCTGCATGATTCATTAATGCTTTTATATCTCAAGGAAGCTAAGTTTTCACTGTAATCCTGTAAAATGCTACACGATTTTTTGAACAGTATGTGCCAAAATATGAATTTGACCTTGTTATAGCTGTAAAGTTATTAATCACATTGAGTTCTTATGTTGATTTCACTTTATGATCATAGAGAGTTCATAACTAAAACGCATATTACCAGATGTTTTATTGGCATACACATGATTACCAATTTTCCATGTATATTTTTGCAGGTTCTGAGCCATCTTACCCAAATGCTTAGACACATGCCCACACTTTGATTTCTGTGTGTATGGTTATGTCTATAAAGCCACCAAGATCAGCATTGCTGTCCCTGCAGGACAGAGTTGCACGAATCTATTATACTCATGGACTCTTCTGTTCTACTCATCCCATACCTGTGATTGCTTTTGCTCTTTGTATAATCTTGGTGTGCTGGTAGGTGATACTCTCAGTAGCATTTATTTGCCTTCTTAAGTACGATGTATATTAAGACATGAATTTTCACATTTTATTGTTAAAAAAGAAACATTGAATAATTTTTATTCAGATCAGAGGTGTAAAAGTTGTTCTAGCTTTAAACAAATTCATAAATGTTTGATTTTTCCAAAGGTGGCCAATGGTGATTAACAACCTGCTAAATACGTATCTATAGTTTTGAATTTCTTTCCAGCTACCCTTTTGTCAGTCTGCCTCTTCCTGGAAATGCACCCCAAGAATACATCACGCCTTTTAAGACTTACATGTTACCACCTGATGCGATAGATCCTACATTGAGCATATCGAATAGCAGAGAAAATGTTAGACCCAACGTTGATGGATTGTTCCAACCAAGATGGGTAATTAGCTGAATCTTTTTATCTAACCTTAAGGAATTCTCTGTGCAACTATTGATAACTTATTTTAAAAATTCAAGTTGCACCTTTATCTACAAATTTAAGATCTATGATACTATAGTTTTATTGTGAACTAGTGACATTTATGGAAAAATAAGTTTATAAATCATTACTATCTTGTCAAAATGGGAATAATTTCTAAGAAAATTTAAACTGCTATTACAGAATAATTAAAATTAGAAAGTTTTGAAAACTTTGAAAAGTTTAGAAAGTGTCCGATTTTCACTATTTATTCATACATGGAAACGTACATGTATGAACTTTACCTAGTCAAACAACCGTTTACTTGCTTCCATATACGAGCAGTTTTATCTTTTATTTTATTTACATGCATATATTTATTTAGATGTGATCATTTTTAAATTCACTGCTGTCACAATTGTTTTCATAAAACACAAATATTTTTTTGATACACATTCAAGTAATTTATCATAAGGATAACAATTTCAATAAAGTCAATTAATTTTTGAGTGGTTTCAATATATTAATACTGATACAAATCCGTTTTAAATTTTAATTTTTTTCTCAAATCTAATTAAGATGGGGACAAATACAAAATTCTACTTAAGTTAAGACATTGTTGATATCTCATAGAGAGACAGAGACAGCATCGAGGAACTAGCCTTGCTAACTGATTAGATAAATCTTTTATTTGTATCAAAGTTTACATAAATAATTACAGTTCAAAATTTCACTTACCATGATACCCATCTGTCATAGATATTTGTCTAGTGGTTACCCTCACTTTGTAAAGTTTTATTCGTAACGATTTTTTTATTATGTGTATGTTAGTATCGAGGCCCACCTGTTGGTTACATTCAACAAATCTTAGTGCGTACCACCGTTGCTCCCTGGTCGGATGATCTGATGTATACCGATGCTTTAAAAGCACCTCTGAGTAAGGCATTCGACTTGGTGGAGATAGTGCAGAACTACCAATACAATTCAGGGTAATGGTAAAACTCATTCTTTCATTTTTATTCTTGATGTCATCCTATCTTGATGGAATACTCATTGTTGGTCTTCTATTTTAACTGACTAGCAATGAAACAATAGCCATAGACGATCTTTGTCTTCATATTTCTGAAGCTGTGGTCAAGCCATTGAAAGATCATCTTCCAACATATGGATGCTTAATTGTGTCCCCAGCAAATATCTGGAAGCATGATATGCAAAAGTAGGTATTGCGCATTGGTCGTTGCCCAAATTTTAGCTGCACTGAAACCTCATTCACCCTTTTTGATATTTTTTGTAGATTTATGGGTGACCCCGACATGATTCATTCAGTGTTATCACTAGGGCAAAAGTCAGCTGCTGGTCTTAATGGTAGGTATGGCAAACATTTTAACACTTAATGCACGAATGAAGTTTATGACCTTGTAATTGTCTATTTTGTTATCACAGACATTTTATTTGGTGTACCATGGGCGGAAACTGCCATTAAAAAAACCTATTTTCGTAATCGTCAAAGAGTTGTAGCATATGCGGTCACGCTTATTTTGCACACTCACAACTCAAAGTAAGCAATTTACCTTATTTTTTCCTTGATGCTGCGCCACATTCTTCCATTTTCCTTATGTCATTTTTGGCATCTTGTTTTGGCATGATAACTTAACAAATTCACTACCAAAATGTTTTTTCATTTTAAAAAAGATTTCCATGTTTTTTCTTGCATTTTCAGTTTTCTTCAAGGCTTAGAAGAGAGACTTCATCAATCATTCTCATTTCTTCATCAAAACGAAAGTGTCGCCAATGGAAACATCACCCACATTCATTTCCACAGCCAATATAGCCTCGTAGAGTTTATTCCACTCATCGTAACTTATGTCATTCTTTTCCTGTACATCTACTTCTCCGTCCGTATGTTAATCACTGTCTTTATTTTTACCCTAATTATTTTGTTATTGCTTCATTTGCTTCAAATTTGTGATTATTTATTTTTTTATTAAAAGGCAAAATCGAAATGGTAAAGTCAAAAGTTGGAATGGCTTTCAGTGCCGTGGTTACAGTCGTAGCTTCATTGTGTATGTCAGTTGGCCTTTGCACTTGGTTCGGCTTGAGTTTTACAATTAAGGCTGGCCAAGTCTACCTCAAGTAAGCTCTGGCAATATTTTTTATTGTGAAGTTCTGCAAGTTTATGATTCAAGTTTAATAATTTTCATTTATCATTTTTGCAAGGGATATCTTTCCTTATTTGGTTGTTATAATTGGCCTTGAAAATATTCTGGTGCTTACAAAATCTGTGGTCTCCACACCAGCCAATCTGGACGTGAAAGTTCGTTTGGCTCAAGGTAAGATCCACGATAAGTTAGATTGATTAGCAAAAACCTGTTATATGGAAATATGAAAGTAGTAATTGTGTAGTATGAGACAACAATGCTTAACTTGTACTGTTATTGTTAATATTTAATACCGTATTATATTTTAACATCTATTCCATAGGCCTAAGCAAGGAAGGATGGTCTATCACAAAGAATCTTGTTACTGAGTTGTCCATTCTTACTTTTGGTTTTTTCACATTTGTTCCTGCAATTCAAGTGAGCATTTTTGTATTTTTCTCTTATTAGCTGTATACAACAAGAACCATACATATGAAAAACACAAATAAGTAGAACTTGGATAATGTGGTCAAATTAAGAATGAGTGACAGAATTGTATAAGCTTATGACTTTTTCTGGCAAGAAATCAAGAAATTTTAATTTTTGTCTGTAAATATGATATTTGCGACTTACTTTTCATCAAATCTTTTGATTAATCAACCGTCACATATGCTATGATGTAAGGATTGGCCAAATTAAAGATTGTCAGTTGACCAACATCTTTTTTGTTGATATTTCAGGAATTTTGCTTCTTTGCTGTTGTTGGATTGCTTTCAGATTTCTTTCTTCAGCTAGTATTTTTTGCAACAGTTCTAGCTGTGGACATTGGAAGGATGGAGGTAGGGTGTTTACTGATCTAATCTTTGATATAATGAGTGAAATACTACATTCATGATCAATTTTCTGATTTTTCAATTAAGATGTCAGATTTGCAACGCCAGTGTTTGAGTCAGAGTTCCTCCGATGATGAATTGGCTCACATGTATCCGCTGTTTAGATGGCCCCTAATCAGTCGATGGCATAGACAAGAATGTAATTCTAGGTAATTAGTTTAATTTAACAATAATAATCATGGGTTCCAATGCAGGATGGCTTTGTAACCTTAGATCTTTTTTATCAAGAATGTCCTCACATGCACAGCCTTCACCTATCATGGCTCCTGCCTCACATAAGTCTCCATATCCTGCCAATGTTGTTGCACCACCATTCACTTCATCAAATAAAGGTCCGCTTGCAAAAGTACCAAAAAGATTAAGGCTCGTATATTTTTGGGCCCGCTGCCGCATTTTTCAAAAGGCATTTATGGTAAGCCTGAGTAATTGTATGATTAGTTCCTTGAATTATAAGTGCTGTATTGTTAATCTGAGATTCTGTTTTGATTATGCAGATCAGCTTCCTTGTTTGGGTTGTTTTCATTGTGTACAAATCTGGTCTTGTAGCTTTATTCACGGTTGAAAACTCATCACTGCAAACTTCCATGAACCAAACATGTATGTGGGAAAGAAAACTTGTACACATAACCCAGTAGTGGTGTTATCGTTGGTTTATAACTTGAAGTTCTCAAGGTTTGGCACCAACACAATATTTTTATTTCTGTCTTAGCATTAGACATTTCAACCATGTTCTCACTGCCCAAACTGGACGATACTTCTGCAGCCATTTCAAGTACTACTCCAAAAAAGGTTGAGCTTACTGCCACTATGAATTCTGTTTCATCAAAGGCTGATAAAATTGGAGCAAGAAAACCTGATGCTACACATGGTCTTAAACACAAGAATTATGACCTATGGCGACATTTACTTCATGATCATTGGCCAACGCTCTTTGGTTTTTACAATATTTCACTAAACGGAAGGTAACCTTCAACGATGTCTGCTATTTAGATAGTTATTATCGGCAGATTCTGACGTTTGTACAAGCCTGCTCAAATAGAGCATGCTAATTTCACAACAGTAGATCCCATTTGCTGTAACAGAATATATTGTAGAAAATGATTCATTATAGTTTTAATTTTTTTTTTATTATGCATAGAAATCATGAATGAGAAAAAAAGGCAATTGAATGTATATTGTAATGTAGTATCAGCTGCATTCCTTTTAAAATACGTTTATCGACCTAACGTTTATGTATAGACTTTATACAAATACTTGAGCATGTGATGGTATTGATGTGTTAATTTGGTATTTTTCAATTTTGGATTCGTTATAGGTACATCAGCATTTTACCACCTATTAAGCTTTCGATCCCTATTTCCCCTGAAGATGCCGTTAGTATGCGCCAGTCTTCCGAGTTTGAAGCTCCTTCAAACGCACATTGGTTGCCAAATGCCAAATCAAAATTCACAAGCTACACTGGTAAATGTCGTTTTCTAATTGGTCGATGCTGAGGAGTTTGAAACTGTCCAAATAAACATTTAAAACCTGCACTTGCAGACAATGATGATCTGGGGAGTGATGAACCACCTCTTATAAGCCACGTTAGTCAAGCTTATTATCCTTCCTCGCCCCTCGAGGTCATTTTAACGGCAATTTTGGCAATTCCCAGCGTAGTCTTCCTCGTTTATGTGATGGTGGTTCTCTACCAATGCATTTGCTCGCGGAATTATGCCGAATGGCGGAGCTCCTGGTCAGCAGACAGCTCACAGACAGATGGCGACATTTTCACGCAGCTTGTGATCGAAGCCATGCCAGTGGTACTTGAGGGCCATCCACAGGTAAGCATTGAGCTGCATGACTTTGTTAGCTTCCTTTTCTAGAAGGTAACAATCACTCATTGATATTTTGAATTCATCACAAATGTTAGCATATTTCCTTATTTGCCAGGTTTGAGTATTAATTCGAATATTATCTTCCAGGAAGTGGAATGTTTAGCAACTGATGAAAATTTTGTCGTCAGTTCATGCCTTGCTGGGGAAATCAGAGTCTGGGATTCCACCTCTGGAGAGTGTTTGAACATTATCAATCGTAAAAGGTATGTGTTGAGCTGGGCTTCTTTGATCTTCAGAAAGCAATGAAAACTGAAATTAGAAAACCAGTAGACCGAGGTTGCATTTAATTCTAAAGGGAATTTGATTAAAATTGCAATGATTCATGCCAACATCAAATGAATTTCAGCATTACTTTCATTGCTGCCTTATAAATATAGTCCACTTATTTCAAAAGTTATCTATTTGCAGTTATGCTCATGCTCAAAAGGCTCACTCTATGAAGGACTTCAGTTTAGAATTGGGCGAAGATTTGCCTTCAGATTACGAGTCAGGCTCCCCACCATCTTGTTCAGACTCGTATCTAGATTATCACCACAAAAGGCCTCTCACACTGACCTTGTCCTCAACATCTGGTGATGGGGATGACCGTCCTCATTCATATCCTAGTACAAACAAATCCCTTCCGGGCTCCAATAAGCCACCATTCTTGCCCCAAAACCACAGCTCTGAGGATTTGTATTTGTATGGTGCATCATCCGAAACAAAGTTGAAAAGAAGAGACCTATTTAGGTTCCAACCTGACTTAACCACTACAATCAACACAGACTTTTCAGTTTTGCGTAAAAACAGCAGCTCGTCAAAATTGGATAGAAAGCCATCTAGTAATGAGTTATCATCTTTGGATGAGGGTTTTGATTTTGGTCAGTTTCAAATTTACTATGATGAGCATCAGCAAATTTTGGCTGAAGAACAGGACGATCAGTTTGGCCAAAAACCGCAAAAGCATGGTGGTGATTTGTCACCCAACATTCCACTTAGTCCGAATCAAAGTAGAGCTTCAGGCTCAACATTGTTGGAGACAGAGGATTATTTTTTACCATCATCCTCAGTGTGGTGTATTGATTGCAAGGAAAGCATCATCGTGGTTGGATGTTCCGATGGAAAAATTGAGGTTTGTTAATTTAACATTTGTAATGTAGGAAAATGTTTTTCACCTATGTTGTTTTTGGGTAGTTCAAGTGTATGGAATGTTTTACAGCACTTAAAAGATAATCAGAAGGCTGGAACGAGTTTGCTTTGCTAATTCATCAATAACAAACCAATTTTTCTCGTTTCTTTTAGTTTTGGGATACTTTGACTGGAACATTAAAATATATTTACGACGAATCTACTAAACAAGGAGTGACAGGAATTCGAATAAGTGGAATGAGGTTAGCTTGCAAGAAATGATTTAAGCAAGTCTCGATGCTTACTCTTAAAAATCCAAAAGTGTATTTGGCTCATACTTGTTAGGATTGCATAATTAGCTTTTTTATGACTTTAAATTTTCAGAATTATCGCGGTTCGTATTCATGGTGCCATTGATTTTTTGGAACTTGGTTTTGCACAACCCGTTGAGCAGCTATACCCGTCCCATATGACTAGTATGCACCGGCGAAGTAAGGTTTTCATCGTTTTCTTGTGTGTTCTGAAATCATCATTGCTTTTTTCTAAATTTCAAATTACATTTCAATTAGCCCACATCCTTTTTGAAAGTGATGAATCAAGATGTGAAGACAACACGAGTGTTTGGGGTAATAACATTACCTGTCACAGGCTTCAGACAACTCGTGCCCATCAACAACCGATCACAGTTTTGGAAGTGGAAGGGGGAAAAGCTGTCACTGGAAGCCAAGATCACACGTTAAAGGTCATCGAAGATTATATTTTTCCGCAGATTTTCTTAAAACTACCCTGTGCGCTGAACAATATTTTGTTTACTTTAGGTTTTTCGAGTTGATGATGCAGTTTGCTTGTCCACACTACATGGTCACTATGGACCAATCACAACCCTCTTTATTGACAAGGTAAATGTAACATTTTGCTTGGCTATGTAAGCGTATTTCATTTGAAAAATAGTTGTTTTCTGTCGAGTCTTACATTTTTTGCTGCCATTTCTCAAAGGGTTGTTCTGGAGGTGTAAATGATGTTTTGATGCATATCACCTTGCTACCTGGTTTTAGATATTCTTTTTAAAAGTGGGGACACACATGAAACTTTGCTCTTTCAGTTTTCTCCAATGACTGCAGCCAGTGGGTCACAAGATGGTGCCGTCTGCCTTTGGGACCTTCAAACAGGCACTTGCATTTGTCGACTCCGTGGACATGATGGTGCAGTCACGGCTTTATCCTACACAGCTTCATATGTTCTTAGTGCTGGTACTGATAATAAATTATTTGTATGGGAAAGATTTCAAGGCCATCTGCTGAACACTATCAACTTGGTGAGTGCTATTCACATTTTGCTGAACTTTTAAAGTTTTAAACAAATTGCAAAGTAACATTGTATTACTTTCTTTAGCAACAAAGTTACTGTAGCAGTATAATCATGCTTACAGATAATTTACTGCTGACTGGCCAACAGGTATTAATCTGATGCCCTTATTTTCTTGATGATATTTGTGGCATTAGGAGCTCGCTTTGATGTAATTGTTCATGATGCAAAGAATCTGCGAGATCTTGCGCTTTACTGTTAAAGTCCATCATAGATTATTGACCAGTACTGCCTACAATTACTATGTATTGGGATGTACATGTAATCACTGCGCAATAATGATCTTGCGCTTTACTGTTAAAGCCCATCATAGATTATTGACCGGTACTGCCTACAATTGCTCTGTATTGGGATGCAAATGTAATCACTGCGCAATAATGATGTTTATTGATGTTAAATGATATTGTCACTTGTATGTTGAAAACAAAAGGCAGTTGGAAACCTGTAATACTCATGAGCAGATATCTTAGTTGGCTTCTAATACCCTTTGCCGCAATGCATACATGCTAACTTTCCTTTACTTTTTATAAAGGGATCTTTAGGGGTGTGGGATATTCGCTTAGGCGATCCAGTCCGCATCGTAAGGTTGGGCCACACTGATGACAGCGTTCTCGTCCGGCAAATTAGACATGTGGGTCACACAATCGTCTGCGATTATGGAAACCAGTTGCGAGTCGTTCGCTTTCCCGCCATCGTTGAAAAAGTAGACTAAATGTGTTAACAAAATTATGCGTTTGTCTCACAAAACATGTCTGCATGCACAGCGACTAAGTCGCATTGACGTGAAGATAAGGGGAGATGAGCCAAAAAATCCGAGGGCAGACTGTAGATAGCAAATGATGAAAGTCACTTTACTTCAATTTGATCTCGCCAATAAGTAATACTGCTCAATGATGTCTCTCTCGTGACATTTGGGATGTGACGATAATGACCAAAATAGGGCAAAAACGCTTTTTAGCTTCACATCCAGATCATAGATTGGACATGAGGCAATACCAGTATATCATCTGGTGATTTTTTCAGACACAAATCCTGATGAGCTATGCAAAAATAAATTTGAGCGATAGCTATCTGGATAATATTTTTATTTAAAAATGTAATATACTTCTCAAAATAAATTTTATTTCTGTCTAGATTTCTATTACTTATTTAAACAGACATTATTTCTACTTATAAATGTTTGTTTCTTATGAATGGCTAGTATTTGTTCGTATTATTGATAAAACAAACAATTAGCTTGGATTTGCTTCAAAACTACTAACGTTGCTCGTGCACTGGTAAGTTTGTATTGGGTGAAATTTATTTTATTTATTAGGTTCATACTAGAAATTACTGACAACGTTTTCTGGGCTTAACTTGTTTCAGAGATAAACGCAATAGTCGGCCATCAACTGGCTGTAGTTTTACAGCATTGATTTAAAAAGCTAAGTTAATATTACATTATATTTAATTTATTAAAATGTACTGCACATCATACTATAACTCCTATATTGACACGCTTACATTTTACCTGGTTTATTTAAAACATTTTATTTTATTTTAACAAAAACAAATGAACAACATGTATTTACATCTAAAACCATGTTAATATTAGCCAATTTTATTATCATATCGGCCAATTTATAGGAAACTAATGAAATTTTGGCGAAAAATTCATTCAATGCAATTTCAAAGAAAATCTTTATTTTGAACTTTATCAAATTTAAACTAGTGATAAATATGTAAAACAAAAAAATCTGCTTTTTCAAACTTTCTGAAATCCAGAACAAAGAAACATTTCATTAGTTTATAGCTCAGATTTGGCCTACCACAGGATGCTCTATAAATTTTGAGTTATTAAAAGGATTTGTTACAGTACTCATAATTACACGTTAAATACAGGATTACAAGTTCCCATTTATAATTGGCAAATATTGATTGACCTTATCACATGTCCTGTTACAAGTATGATTGATATACTACAGGGAGATAACTAAATCCAAAATCATATCGACATAATGTACATTTCATATATAAATAAATACTTTTAAAGAAAGTTAGAGAATTGTAAGGGACGACAGCAAAAGCTCTTAAAAAAACAAGGACATGCAGTATGTTTATCCATCAGAATGCATTGTGAAAATGTAGCATTGTTAGTATACTTGTCTTGCCAAAAATTCCAATCGCACCTTGCTGAAGTGAAATTTGTGCTAACAGCTCATGATGCATTAACCCAAAACGATAATTTCTAATACTTATAGTGGAATTCATTATCGAACAGAAGTAAATTTTTACTGCTTAACTTGATTTAAACATATCACATAGCAACCTTTCAATGGGGATGTTACCGATGGTCTTTCTGAAAAACATTTCTTCCACAGCGTGCGAGTCCACTCCTCGGACGAAGGGCAGCAGCAAGAGAAGTTTGCCGAAGCGTACTTTGGAAGATGGTTGATGAGATAAGGAATGCTCGTGCAGCATCATTTGCGTTTGATCTTGCAAGATCTCCACTTGAAGAGATTCGCGAAGTCCGCCAGCTTCTGGAAAAGAAGATGGTAGTTGTAGCATACTTTGGTAGCTTGGGCGACGCTGTTGTTTGTTACTGGAAACCGCCATTTTACCTGGTTTAAATAGCACTATGCCCTTGAGGCATGCATACTCTGTGTGATCCACTCGAAGAGATTCGAATCGGCTGATGGCTTCTCGAAGATGACGGGTCATCTCCAGCAAGGCTGACTGCCTTTCAACGGACATCAGGCTCCCAGAGAGAATCAGCGCTGCAAAGATTTCACATTTTAATTTTTACTAAAATGTATACTTTGTTCTGGTTTTATGACAGTGCTAAATTATAGTTTAACTGAGTTGAAATACTTTTTAAGTTTTTGTAAGATGATCCAATATACAATATCCACAACGATGCAAATTTCTAAAAATTGTTTTGTTATCAGAAATGCATGCACTCATAATCTGTTGATATATTTATAGACTTATAAGTTTTAAAATAAAGTATATATATATAAGGAATATTGTATACTGAATTGATTAGTTAAAATAAGCAGATAAGGAATGTTTTTTAAAATTAAGAAAATTCACGTAAAATGAATGTGTTTTCATAATATTTGACGTTCTGTTTACAAAACTATCAACTTCTGGTCAAATTTGTTATTCAACTGGTGGACGATTTTTCAAATGTCTAACTTTCCCCTTATATTCTGCAGGATGCAAGGAAAACTTGAAAAAAGGACATTTATGTAAATATAATTACAAAATAGCATTAACACAAATTTAACTATTTAATTATAGATTTTAAACTAATTGTATTATTTTCTCGAGCAATTAATTGAATTATTTTTTAAAAAATATAGTTTATTATGACTGGAGTAGTGTTGTTTTTGAATGTAAAACCGAACAGTTAATCCGTCCCCATGCTTTTTTTCTATTTCAACTATTGCCTTTAGGATCGCTGCAAGGGCCCACATGTGGATATTGTATACTGAATTGTTTGGTTCATATACAAAAGAAAGCTTACCATCATCGATTGGAAGGCCCCACTGAGCAGCGCTGAGCACAAATAGCTCGCACCAGGACTCTTCCAGAAGAATAGCTTGGTCTCGAAAGGGTAGCTGCAGAAACGAGGGAATGCTTCGGGCCCACTTAACAGAGAAAAAGAGCAGCTTGGCGGCACACTCGTATACGTTCTCTGAAGGCGAAAATGCAAAGGACACGAAATCGGACCCAATTTCCGGTATAGTGTGGGACAGCGGATGTGCGTGCGACTGCAAACCGCGCTGGATGTTTGTCGAGGAGGCCATGCCAACGTAAGATGTCGATGGACATCTTTCATCAGTGTGGTCGTCGCGTTTCAATATGAAGTTGTTGGACAATAAGGCAGGTCTGGAGTCCAAACAGATTTTGCCTGTAAAAAAAGAATGATATATCCTAGCTGATTTTGAAACAATCTTGAGAAAAATGACTAACAAGAGTATCACACTGAAAAACTAAAGAGGAATAAAAAAATTAAAAATTATACCATATTGTATGTCCCCAAAAAAGCTTGCATTTTAATATCACTTTGTCTGGGAAAACTAATATACTAACTTAAGAATAATTCTTTTTTTTTTACAAAATAGTGTTACAAATTGCACCAGTTAATGGCGGCAGTAGGAGGAAGGAGCTTACCAGAATCTTTTTTGTGCGTGTCCATCTTGGTGTCCCCAGAGTCACCAGTGTCTTCTATTTTCAAGGAACCACTGCTGTTGCCATGGTTGTTGATGTTGCCATTTCTGGAGAAGTTGATGGCGTTCAAACTCTGACCACAATGGGCAAAACTGCCCACTGGTGGCATGCCTTGCGTCAGAAGCAGTGGGGCGAAATGCGAAAATGGCAGGTTGGGAAGCGCGGCGTAGTAGTTACCGAATGGCGACGGGATTCTGGAAGACACCAGTTCCCCGTTGAACATGGCAATGCGCTTCGGTGGACATGAACGAGGGGCTCGCTCATGCTGTACTGCTGCAACGGGAAAAGTACAAGGTTTGAGAACTAAAACGAATGTTCATGAGCATTAATTGGGTGGACATTTAGTGGACATTTTTTTATCAGGAACTAAATCCAATTTGCAACATCTTATACATGTAATTTGACTGGGGTCCATAATATTTAGGGATGCTATTCAAATCGAGGATTTGTACATTGTACACATGGTAAATCAAAAGTTGTTTTTTCAAATGAAAACCATATTTCTTTATTTCATTTCCATATGAGAAAAACATTGAAAATTTAAAAATTTGAATTTTTTAGAAGTTTTTGTAACTCGATTTGAAAACTGCATTGGTGAGGTTCGAGCATTCAAATTTTGATCGAAATATAAATTTTCAAAGAAGGAAACGTGTACAGAATCTTTATGAATGTTACTTTTTGTGTTATATTCATAAATTTAATTTCGTTTCTGCTCAATTTTTGTGTTTTATTCAGAGATTTCATATAAATTTGCCTATTTAAAATTGACTGGGATGCCGGCATTTCTGTCGGCCATGTTAAACTGTTTTAGTTACATCATATGTTTCGTGCGTTGCATTGGAAATTTTGTATTTGATAGAAAAAAACAACTAAGCTTTCGTACTAGGGGTATAGTCGTTTCGAATTCGCAGATCCAATGTCACAAAGGAAACTAAAGGCGATCCCCTTAAAACCTATCATCGCATTTTTCGATCATTGCCGCAACGCTTGGTGCACGGCAAGGTGCGAATTACTTTGCCAACCTCGTTTTTATTTGCCTTTTTTATTGCAGTTATCGACTTTCTATTAATGCGAAAATTAACATCTGACACGTTTGTGTGCATTGATACAGCGTCGCGCAATTGGCGCACGCCAAGCGTAATTGAGAACTTAGGAGGTGTTTATGCTGCTGCCCAAAACATCATGTAACCCAACACGTGCGAGGCCAATGGGTTTGTCACAGTTTGCTATTTGATCGGAATGAGGTAAACCCCCTCTTCCACCACCCTCTGCGTTCATTGCGGGGGAGAAAAAGTGAAACGTGTCAAATAATTGGTTAATCTTGAGAAACGTTGCATCGAACTCCGATGACAGATGACGATCTAGACGTTATTTTCATACAGATAAAACATGATCAATTATTCAGGGCAACCATATATACTGCTCCTCGGTGAGAGGACATGGCGCTTCAGACCTCCCGCCACCAGAAATCGAAATAAAAAAAAAATATGGCGCTTTCTGCCATTCTTGACCGAATATCTATATTTGCCGCGTTTTTTTTACTCATGGAAAATTCATGCAAGGAAAATTATTTTAGATTTAGTGCAGATAAGATAGATTTGCTCTTCTGCAATCGATTAATGGATTGCCAAATCGAAGCGGAACGCAGGGTTTTGGATTAAGACCCGAAAGATGGTACTTTGGAAGCTAGCTACAGGAAAAATCAATTAGTCAATCTAGGAGAAAATTTGGGAGCTTATTGCTAAAAATCTAACGGTAGAAGTTGTGGTCATTCGTTTACAGAAGCACCTCTCAGAAAAACTCCCATTTACAGAAGTTCGGGGAATTCTCTGGCCACCAATTCGCCATCAAAGTACATGTATATTTTATAAATTATCAAGTTTCTCAAAGTTAGATCAATATTTTAAACAAAAAGGCATATTTAGACTTATTTTTTTATCAAATTGAGCTTCTGCATAATTATTTTTGACAAAATAAACGTCATTCGAAACTCTCTGATTAAGTTGTCATTTTGGACAGTTACATGTACTGTATATGAAAAAATGAGGCAAACTTTAAATACATTTATTATGAAAAGTGTGCACTATAATTTCTAAAATATGCATGTACTTTGGAAGGTGAGTTGTGCCTGGGAGGACAGAATAAGGAGGCAAAAAGTCGGTATTTATAAAATTGAAGGATGTATATTGTATTCCTCAATCAAAATTTAATTTTTGTTCAACGTTTCGGCCCCTAAGGTCTTCCTCAGGCGCTAACAATAAATTTAAAAAAAAACACGAATGCATCTCCTGAGGAAGGCCTTAAGGCCGAAACGTTGAGCAAAGATTACATTTGGGTTGAGGAGTACATTATACTCGCATCCTTCATTTTTATTAGCACACAACAACTAGAAGATGAGACCAATTAATTAATTGCGTTTTTATGTTTGTCATTGATAATGACTGATGAACGCCTCTTTATTCAACTTTTAAAAAGTATTGAAGTATCATTGACAACATTTAAAGCGTCGGTCATCTTACATGAACTTTGTCATTACTTAAATTTATTGCCAAAATTCACGTTATGGTGGTCCGCAAATGGACCCCCCTCCCCAATTCCCCGCTTCTTGCACAGGCAATCCATCAAGTGGACTTCCTATTATTCCAGTAGTCACCTCTTTAAAGTCGCTTTTCAATTGTCGTTTTCTAGGCCAACTTTCAACGCTTGAAGTGCCTGTTTTTGAATTCATACTGGCAAATTGTGCAAAAATTGAGAAATTGACCAATCGATGGTTGCGGTAGGAAAAATGTCCACGGGGTGAACTATCGACAGCGCGTCGATGTTGGTCGCAGCCAATGACTAATGGGACCAACGTTCTGGTAGCGAACCTCGCTTTTCCTGCAATGGCCATGCAAGAACACGTGAGATCCAATGCCATCGTTGGACCATAACGATTTGGTTTCTCGTTCAACCTCCACCGCTTCGTTATTTATTCATCGTTGGATGTCAGCGAGTTACTTTGTGGCCTCCGCCCCGTCGATTAGTGTTACGTTGGAATTGTAATTTTTCGTCCAACTTCGTTAATAATGTAAGCGCAATGGCACCTCGTTCGGTAAGCCGTGCTTTTTCTCCCCCGTTGTTGACAGTTGGAAAAGTTGAAAATGATATAACCGCGTGAAAAATGGCCTTTTCCTAAATAATGAAACTTCAAACAACCCCCCCCCCCCCTCCTTCCCCCTTTTGCCACCCGGACTCTGTGTCCAATCGTTAATTTCCCAACTAGCTTGGCATACGAGCACCCGAGCTGCCCTTTCGTGACGTCATGAAGGCTATCCTAACGTCATTACAATTCTTGACGATATTGCAGAAACAATTGTTTTTCCTCATATGGAATGATATAGGAAATGATATTCTCGTAAAATTTTGAATTCTTCAGGTTTTTTTAAAAAAATTAGTTATGAACATTAATCGTAATAAAACTATAGCGTGATGGTATTTAAATTAAGATTTATTTTATGATATTTCAAATGTATAACTTTATTAAAATAATCAGATTAAGGGAATCTGAAGCAGAATAAACTTAATTTACATTAAACGTACTGAAATTATAGCGTGGGGGTATTTAATTTAACATCTATTTTATGATGTTTCAAAGAGGCCTATTATCACAATGCTTCAACTATAGAAGATAAAATATAGATTATTTGTTTCCAAATTTTATACTTGTATACACATTTGTTTTGAATAGAGCTATACAATAGACGTTCTCAGACCGATGCTTTACGAATAGCAGTTTTGACCGTCGTGAAGTCACGTGTGCAAAAGGAATGCATAATTTGATTTAAAAACCGCAAAACTTTGAATGCATTTTTAAACTAGTTGGCTGTCGAGTTTGCATACAGGATTTCACGACGGCCAAAACTGCCATTCGTAAAGCTTCTGTCAGGGTATCCTTATTGTATAATCAATCTGTAAGTTAGAACAATAAAAAACAAGTCTCTAAGGTTAGCTGCCCAATTGTCAGTCTAAATAGGCAACCATGCAATGCTTGAGTGCTCGCACTGTTTGCCTGCTTGTTTCTGGCAAGTACGAGTACATACAATGGCTTTTAAGTTAAAATTATTTTATCCAATAATTTGCATTTATAACATTTCTCACACTCCCTATTTTTTAGAAAATGTTGCAACTGTATGTTTGAAGATCTTTTTCTGTTCAATGCTAACCTTGCAGATCTTTATAACGGATTAAAATTGCCCCAAACGTTGAATTGTTTGAATCGTAACCGCCTTAGCTTTGAAATATATATATTTTTAAAAACTAGTTTCCCCAGAATTTCTTTTGAATATTTTCTTTTTGACTAAAATTCGTTCTTTAAATTGGACTTGGTTTCTGCGTATCTGTTTAATACTAACTTTTGCAAATCCTTTTGTTAGATTAAAACTACCCCAAACGTTGAATTGTTAAATCCGCATAGCCTTAACCTTAAAATATTTTTTAAAAAAAATAGTTTTGCCATAATTTCTTTCGAATATCTTATTTTTAACTAAAATTCGCTCTTTAAATAAGCCAAAGTTTCTGTGAATTGAGGATTTCTTTGAATTATTTTATACCTAGAACAATTTTTTTTTGTTTAATGATCCCCCCCTGCCAAATGGTACTATGTACTGACTGCAGGGTAAAGAATTGAATTGAATTGAATTGAACATCTTCGTAAAGTTTCCCATAGAAAACGGCCACAAGGACACTCTCTTAATGATGAGACATAAAACAAAGTTTGGTGCACACCATGCATCGTATAACAGCCCCTCAGCCATATGATACAGTTCGATTTTACACGCCAAAGCCTTTCATCGATTCTTCCGGAAGTTTTTTCGGAGAGTTAAGCTAACACCGAGTGGCATGTGGGCTGTTGACGTTTCAGAGTACCGCCAGCCACTCATTTGCAACGCTACGCCACCAGGGCAGCGCTAATGAGCAGCTAAAGCGTCACATTTGACGAGACCGGTGTTGGTGGGTTGAGCAAAAGCCCGGACAAAGAAAGCTTCGTTAACCGCTTGACTGCCCGGCTGCCACTGGCTTTCTGTCCATGGGAAAGCAGCAGCTGGGCTCTCTAGGGTCACGTGCTTTTTGGATGCTTCCGCATTGGCCGGTCAGCGCCACGTGTACAATTAGTCATAATGGACAACTTAAAATTAATCGCTAGTAATTGAGTCCCTGCATCAAGGGCTGAGGGATGACGAGTTAGCCTTATTATTTATTCATGTTTGCAGAGCGCTTTTCATATGCGCAGAAACAACATCTCGTGTCAATATATTGCCAGTGCTTGGACTGGGTAAATACACCCCAATGTTTTTTCAAAAGAAGGAGGGCGGAACCACTTCTCCTAACAACTGTACAATTGCACGATGGAAATCTTATCAAATTTTCTTATCAAAATAGCTCAGATTTACAGGTTTAAGCATTTCCCGTTTTCTTAAAAGTTTGCATTGATGAAAGTTTCAAAATACATTACTTCTCCATGTAATTGACGACAAGTTTGACTGATTAGTCAGGTGTGAAAGGTGCATTTGATGAGGTGAACAATGTGTTTCCAAAACCCCTATGTACATGTACTGTAATTCGAGGGCTCAAGTTCCAAAATTAAAATCAAAAGACTATTCTATAGACATTTTACTTCCGTGGCAGATAAAGCAGAGCTTTATCATTTTTGATGACAAATGACATGTTTTATCGCAAATTTGATGACATGCTTGGAACTTTAGTCAATCTTTTACGAGAATTTGAATAGTACAGTACATATACTTTAAATTCTTTTTTCGATAATTTTGTAGTTACCAACTTGGGCAGATATATAATTATGACAATATTAGCATTAGAGTTTCCTGTTTCGCATTACCAAACCAAATAAATATGGTTTACATCGACACTATCAACACAATAAACACTGCATGTACTAGATTTCCATCATAGATTATTTAGACCACTCGCATTGCTTAAGATAATGAAAGCTGTTTACTCACCATCCTTTTTCATGTTCACTTCCAAACACTTTTTGAAACGGCAGGCTTGGCACTGATTCCGACGGGTGACGTCCACGACACAACATCCGTTCTCTTTGCACACATAATCGAGATTTCTTTAAAAAAAAAAAAAAAAGAAAATAGTCGATCTGGTCATTTTAAAGAATGTTGATTTGAAGAAATATGCAAGCTGTTTGAAATACGGACCTTCGAATACTTCTCTTGAAAAACCCTCGACAGCCATCACAACTCGGCACCTTAATGAAGATTTTAATTCTGAATATATATTTTTTTTAATGTTTCAAATCTGAAAGTAGTTCTGCGCACGAAATGGCAGCTTACCCCATAATGGCGACCCGATGCTTTGTCCCCGCAGACGCGACATAACATATCGCGTTTAGGACTTCCGGGACTCTCTGGTTCTCCATCAGCGCTCAGATCAGACATGGTGCAATAGGATTAGTTTAACGCAAGTTTCCTGAAATACGAATTTTCGTGATTCAATTTCTTGACTATAGTAAAATTTTATGAATAATGATACGCAGAGAATAATACAGCGCTTTTATATCTTATTGCATGTACTCAGACAGAAGTCTTAATTATGAATCGAAATTTGGCAGGCTTGGAATCATGTGTGCAAAATCGACACGCTAACGGCTAATTGATTTAAAATATTCACTCAAGGTTTTCGTCGTATTTAACAATCCATTCCATTTGCACACTTGATTTCAGGACTTCAAAGTACGATTTTTAAATCTTCTGTTTGAGCACCCTTATTCAGATGCACCTGCAAAATTACCTTTAAAAACCTATAAAATTAGTCAAATGGATGTAACCTTAACAAATTAAGCTAAATTCTTTATTCGACCTAAAGCACAAACTATACATTTATTTGTATTCAAATGTTTTGTTGATCTGAAACGTGTCTTTTGCGCATGCGTGCGTCTGCAACGCGCATGTGAATTTTGAGAAATCTACAGTATACTATCCCGTTAAATCGAGCAACTTCTCATGCTGTTTTTATTTGTATACAGTGTACATGAATTTCATGTATTATGTTATTTTCGAGTGAGTAAATATCTAAAATAATATCTTTGCTAAAATAATTTAAGCATTCTGGCCTTTTTCAACTTGCTCAATTGCTTTAATTTAATCTTATCAGTATAACTAATGAATTTGTGTGATATACCTCGTGTCATACAGTATAGCCGTGTATTTTTTTTTATAAAATCGAACGATATGGCGGCAAGAACCAATAATCAATAGCAATCTGATGAAATCATTGGTTAATGTCATCATTAATGCTTGTCATTTCCGCTTGCTATATCAAGAATTAACTGCGCAATTTCTTATCAGCTTCGGATGAATGGGACGAATTCTGCCGTTGAACTGATGCTACTTTTTCAATTAAATTCGCACAATGCTAGCCTTCGATGTTTTTTGTTGCATATGATGTAAACAAGAGCAAATGTTAAAGAGATAGAAAAACCTGATTCACGAAATACACAAAACTTACTATTTTCAGAGCACATTCTCGTTTCGGGTGCGCTCACTTAGAAGGCCCAAATCGATGCATTCATTCAAAGTAATTGAGTGTAAAACATGTTTGGGGACTGTTTTTTCAAAGACCAAATGCCAGGTTAATCGCTCGGTGCAAAGTTTCTGCGAAAGGAACTAAATTCGCTGAGAGGGCATACATTGCACTGGCTTCCTAAATCTGATTTCTTAATTTCCAGCCCACATGAAATCAATTTAATGTTCTGATGTAAAATTCCTGATTATCTGTACCATATGTTTGTGGATCTACTGCAAGATTAACATTTGAAGACGAATTCATTTCAATCCATGCATATTCAGGATGTCTGGGTATTTTTTAAACTCCCTGACAACCTTGTCATGCATGCAGGTTGCTTTTGCCAAAATGTAAATTTACTTCATTTTACTGCTTGTAGGCATTTTTAATTCAGTAAATGTTTACATTTATTAATAATACGTAGGTCCATACGTGTGCCCGAATCGGACAAAAACTTTTACATAAATATTTCTCTCGCAAGTTTTAATCCAGGAACATGTATACTTTATTGTTCCCAGTATACTATGACGCGTAAAATCGTGTAATTTATTGGCCACATTTGCTTTAGTAAATATAAGAATAAATGAGTTCATTTGAAGAGTTGTATATGGCTATAGTTTGCATTTAAATAATTAAACAAATTCGCAATTAAAATGCTGTAATATTTGAGTATAATGCAATTCATTAAGGTCCCCTATCGTGAAATAACGATCGAAAAAGTATGCTTTTCAGGAAAAAAACCTAACAGAATAAACTAGAAATTTTCTTTATTATCACGGAAAATGCCATTCCATAAGATGGCAACGCGCGAGATGCATCTTGCAAAAAAGCTTTAAAAAAATCCAAAGTTTTCTGATGCAAGTGCTCTGCTTCGGTAACTGATTAAATCTCTTTTTAAAGTAACCACAAGACAGGTGGCACATGACACTTTCCCACACTCTAGTTTTAAAAAAAAATAGCAAATAGTCGTCGATCGCCATGTTAATGTGGTAAGAAATGGTAGGAGTACGAGCGCTTGGCTCCAGCCTGATTTTATTATCGTATATGAGCACGATAAAAAAAAGTTAAATAAGACTCACGTGCTCACGCCAAATGTTTAAAGCCCATAGGGTTCATCCGACACCCCCATCGACTGAGCAGTATGTTTAAATGTTGCCTCTTTCATGCCTTTATATATTACGAGTTCGAATCTCGAGAAGATCTTTGCGTTTATTTAAAAAAAAAAATTACATTGAGTCATTTCGTGCCTTCGCACAGAAATAAGACAACTTAAGATTTTTTATTTTGACATAATACAATTTTTAATGAATCGCAATGCATGATAAAGTAAAGTGACAATACTATTATTTAGCCGAAACTACATGTATGTTAACGTCAGATACTGTATGTATTTTTTACTGAATAAAGAGCTCATTTTGCTCAACTTGATACCGTCTTAAAATAGAAACTTACAATTTTTGAGTCATGTGACATTTAAAGAGGGGGTGCTCCAGGTAACAAAATGAAAAACTTCGACGTCTCCATGTCGTGACGCAGAAGGATATTTTATTTTCGTTTTTTTTGTTGTTGTAATTTCAGGTTGTAATTTCTGGTTTCTTGGAAACCAATGTCTTTTTCAAAAAAAGTACGTCATCAGGAGGAATTTGGGACGTCATTTGAGCGAACTTTGCTACCAGGGCAATATACATATCGACTTCATCTACCTCACGGAACTCCTTATACAGTAGTAAGGCTTTACATTAAATTAATTGTCCTTTTTTCACACGTTGGAATCACTCCATAAAATCATTATTCAAAATTTGCATTATTTTCCTCCTGGATTAAATTCAGTTTTAATTCAATTTATGCATGCATGCAGCCATTTCATTATGAATCAAATTGCATGTACATGAGACCCAGAACTCCTATCAACTCTTGAAGTAGCCGAGTGGTCAAGGCAGTAAACCGTCAAGGCAAGGAGCCAATGCACATTGACATGAATGAGTGGCTGGTTAATGCGTAAGTCTATTTTAACCCCTTTCTTTTAAAATGTCTTCCTAGTCAATCGTAAACGAAAGAAAGCAGTTTATCGCCTACATAAAGTAGGGTAAGTACATGTACATGTCCGGACTTATCTAGCGGATTTGTGCATTTAACAACAGCCGGGAAGTTTTCATGGACCGCAAGATCTACTGGCCGTGCATATCAGCATCGCCACCTGACACCTTATCTAAATTCCCTCGGCCTGATCAGAATTCCAGCATATGACTCGAAAATTGTCAAAGATAAAAATGCGAACGAGTCGAAAGATCCCTTCGAAGGTAAACGCTGAATGTGTGACGGACTGCCTCTGTTGACAACCGTTGGTTGAACATCGCCAGGGGTGAAAGGTCGCGCGCGTTCTAGCGTTTGATCAGGGTGGAGGTTCCCTCGATAGCAGCTGGAAACGTGTGAACCGAAATCTGGTGTCCCCATTGTCCCCCTACAAGGTGCAATGCGAAAATATTGACACCAAATTGTGGATGTCTTCTAACCCATCCAAACACACGCTTCCTTTTGATTATTTTTAAAACGAGGTGATTTCGCCATGCCAAATTATGTTTTACTAACTACGCATCCTCATCATCGAAACGTTTTAGACTGTGTATTTTTGCAGAAAGTTTTCCATCATGACTTGTTGTTGAAAACGCCATTTCGTGCAATTGCGTAATTTGAACATGATATATTGCACCCCAGCATCACAAGCGACACAACCCAACAAAACCCAACATTCAAATCAAATCAATGCCCTATAGGCAGCACATACGTGTACGCGCACAGTGCCATGTGGCAGGCAGCAAAGTTAAAAACTTAAAAAGTTGTGAGTTGGGCCACTTCTGAAGCGGGGGTGCGATTTGTAAACGACACATTTATGGTACGTTTATTCTGTTTTCAAATAATTACCGCTTGTTCAACATGTCGAAATTATGTTCCAGTATTTGCGAGACATTGACAGGTAACATGAGAAAATGTTCCCAATTTATATTTCTTTGACATGTCATGTATACCTTTGAGGAGTTTTCCACTTGGAACTAAGTTTGATACATGTACGATTCTTAAGACTCTTATCTAATTCTTCGGTTCTTCCATCAAATTAACATATTTATGGCCACAGACCGTTTTTCTAACAGGCCTATGAAAGCTCGAAAGTGACAAAAAAGTTTGCCTTGTATAAAAAATTGAAGTTGAATAATCTAATTTTATGGATAATTTGCTAAATTTTTACGTTTTTAAAATTAACACTTTTCTTGACTGTTCTTTGTTTTGTATTCTTTCTTTTCTTTAGTGTGTTAATTTAAAAATCTAAAAAAAATTCTTAGACTTAATATTGGCGCTTAATTATTAAATCTAAGAATGCATTTGAAAAACATTTGACTATAAATAAAAGTGTTAAATCCACTTATTCATTTATGACCTAAAGTAAATTTAATGTTTACATATACATGTACTGCATGTAATAATTGAACTATACGCATATTTAATAATCATTTGTTCAATAATAAATGATATTTGCTTATTATACTTATATACACATTGTGCGTGTATTGCATAAATTTGGAAATTCTATTTAATCTCAAATTCATGACACAAAAATGTATGCACCTTTAGGAAACTTCCCTTAAATATGTACATACTTATCTTACTTTACTTAGACCTATACTACTCGACGTTGTATTTATATTTCCAAATAAGTGCGTGTGCAATTTAAGGCACGATATGTTCATTTCATGCATTTATAGAATATTTGAATTATTTGACATCATAAAAATACGTTACAGCAATACGCAAGCATTTAGTTTTTCTACTTTAGAAGTGTTAAATTGTTCTATTGCCTGATACATGATGTATCCTGCAGTGTAATATCGCAGAGATCCAAATTTGAATCGCACACATCAATATTACCACACACAAAATGTGAAACTTATTTGACATTTTCAATTTGTTAGTATAAGCTTATATGCGACAATTGCTATAAATCTAATTAATATGATAACTAATAAAGAAATTGTTAATCTAATATTATGTGCAAATAAGGAAGTTTGCGTCCATAAAACTTTAAACTTGCGTTGCCAAGTTAGAGTTTGTTATGTTGATGCATAATTTTAAAATGTCAAATAATGTGAACATTTTAGAATTATAATGCTATGTGTATATTACGTATATGTATAATACTAATTATAGTGCGGTGTTTATACATGTATTTAAGTCACAAAAGTCGAATTCGGCTCTTTGCGACACTTCCTTAAACACAGTATCTTTAACACTATAAAATTCAAATTCTTTAAATACATTCTAAAATCGTAGTTAAATCAATATCATTCGTTGCAATAACCAACTTTAATTCAAATGTAGTCAACACTTGTTATGAATTCGTAAATTTTGCATTAAGAACACCGCAAGGAATATTTACGAATATTTCGGAATAGTCACAAACTCATCAACCGAAACTTCAGAAAACGAGTGAAACTATATGTCCAGAAAATTTAAATTACTGGACATCTCAAGTTTGTCACATTACCATTGACTTCTGTTATAATGTTAAAACCCTGATCAAGAACAATTTGGAATAGTTTTTCACACGGTCGCAAAGTGTTTATTGTCTAAATTAAAAACTTGGAAACTTACCTGTGAGCCCAAGGTACAATCTGTCCCAAGTTTCGGAAGAGCGTTGTCAGGACCGATTTCAGGTGGTGGCGCAGCGTCGACTTCCCCTCAGCAATTCTTACGTCAGCAACGCTGATCTGCACCAGAGCTGCTCAAGAACTGGCACCATGTGACTTTTCCCCACCGAAGCAAAAGGGTGGGGTGAAGGAGGAGAAAAAAAAGTGGAGGGGGAGGAGAGTTCGCAGGCAAATATCTAACCCTGCAGGACTGAGCCAATGATCGAAAGTTATTGGAGATTATTGGCGTTGGACAGAGGGACCCAATGGCGTTAATTGACCCATTCGTCGCATACCCAAATTGGAAATAAACGATGGGGCGATATGAGGCAGGCACCAGAAATTAATAGCGATCAACGACTGGAAATATGAGAATAAGGAAATGTCCAACAAAAAAATATTGTTTTATTATTGGGGCTGGGCGAGCATAATGTTGGCTGTTGGTTGGAAGATTGACGGGCGGTTAAGTCGTAGTTTTTTCCCGAGCTCGGGTTGGTGGGTGTCATCTGGTCCTCCAATGCCTCTTGCATCGGCGTGGGAATGCAACAGATGCTGGCGGCCCGCTCGCAGCCTGTGCACACAAGGATCTGCGGGGAGTGAAACGATGTTAAATGATAACCGGATCACAGCTTGTTAACGATAATGGGCTTGTCTTGTTCAAAGATATTTGAAGAGAAAGGGACACCTTGCGCGCTTTCCAGTCATGATGGCACGCGGCGGCCAATGGTAGCCACGCTGCCATGCCATCGCCACTTGTTCAAACTGTTAAGTGCGGACTTGGGCCAACAACTCCATCAAACAGTTCCTCCTCTAGCCCCCTTCTCGTGTTTCGGTTGGCACGCTTGCCCTTTCGCTCGCCACCAGAGGACGCTTGCCTGGCACTTTAATAGGCTCTCTAACTTTAATTGGTTAAGAAGATGGTAAAAGGATTTTTTTCCCATTTGTGAGAGACATTTTTTGGGTAAATTATTTGCAGCCTTGCAGGTGATTCCTGGCAGTAAACGTGGCCCGGATAACAGCATTTTATTTGGTCCAAGTCATATCCCAAGCACGTGCTTGATCTTCACAATCCATAGTTGAAAATTGGTTAAGAAGATGGTAAAAGGAATTTTTTTTCCATTTGGGAGAGACATTTTTGGGTGAATCATCTGCAGGTCATTCCTGGCAGTAAACCAGGAATGACAACATTTTTTTTTTTGGTCTAAGTCATATTCCGAGCATGATCTTTAAAATACATAGCTGAAAGTCAAATTCAGACTTCTAAAAACGAGTAGTTAACATTGTAAATGTACTTTTACGATCCGTAATTTTGCAAGGTTAAATTAGTTAGGTGTATTATTCATGCCATAATTTCATTGTTAGAAAATTTTCGCCTATAAATTTCACATTTTTTATATGATAATTCTCACAAAAATTTACTTTAATTTAGTTGTTTTAACTCAGAACACCAGGTATTAAAAACACATGTAATGTATAAGCTGTATGTAATGCAAGAACTGATAAATGCAAAGTTTATTAAATATGCCGTCTAATTTCCGTATGAAATGATGTCCCGATTAAATCCTTTGAGTTTTATCGTTATCTGAAAACGTAATTAAAATGCAGTTGTATGATCGCCTGCTCGTTTGGACGAGTTGTCTGCTGCGCTCGATTTGGGGACTGCTGGTAAAAGTGGTCTTTCTATGTTCCAATGGAATTATTTCAGAGAGAGATAAATCAGTTTGTCAGTTATTAGACGAATATTTCTAACTAACGAATAACCTTATTTCCTAAAGTAGAATGGTGGACGCCTATTTTTATTCCCTGGCTTAAAAAACCTTTTCATTCCAAATTTTTATTTTAAAAAATTAGCAAATGTGGAAATAGATCAGACGAACAGCATGTGACATGAAAGCCATTATGCTCCAAATTTTGACGTTTTATTTTTAATTAGCCCTAGAATTTCAAGCATCCAAGTAAATTGACAAGCATGCTTGAATCTGATGTGAATATAATACCGAGACATATACATGTACAGTATAATATCAGTTTTTTAACATACTGTACATGCATACTTATGATGTAGCATAATTAGTTAGGTAAAAGTTATGCTTATTTGGATATCAGCAAAATAATCAAGAATAAAATCAGTAACAATAGTCATACAATACTTTAATTACAGGCATAGGGGTTTTGAGTGCTTAAATATGAAAATATATGTAATATTTGGCTCTTGTATGTCCATCCTGCCAAAAAAAAACTTTGCAGTAATATCGGTTTTTTAAATTGCCGCCATAACACGTGTCTTGAAAGAGAATGACTAGCTGAAGCGTCGTTTTTGAGCATTACACGCACTGCCCTGCACTGCCTTAATCACACTTCCCTGCTGCCATGATTTCATTTGTCTCCTATATTTGTCCATAGGTTCCGCCACAGTCTCTATGACATCCGCATCCGCCCCAATGTTCTCTATGGAGTAGCAGCACGATTTTCAAAACTGCAAACATGGTAAGTAAAATACGAAAGTACACGTTTATCATGAAAGTTACATAATTTTATTCATGCCATGCTTATATCGAAGGTGCTTATGTAACGCCACGTAACGACTTTTATCCTTAAGGTTGTAAGTTGACAGTGAATTCGCTTTACATGTCGAAAACAATAGGCCTAAAACTAAATGTGCAACACATGTAGGCCTACTGTACTGTAGGCGCGCATATGCATGATTCACGAATGCCAATGTGCGATTCGCAGGGATGCTTTGCGTATCGCACTTCGGCAGTCGTGAATCCCAATGTAAGAAACGACACTATTTGGTTTAGAAATCCACTGAAAGTTATTACTGCTTTTAAACCAATTGATGGTGATTTCTGGCCACTGGCCTGGCATCCCTTTAAACACGTGACTTTCACAGAAAGTCCAAATGTAAAAAATTACCTAAATCTAGGCGAGATAACACTGATTTTGTGATTGATCACCGCTGTATTTACATTATACTGCCATATATTGGCATAACTGTTTACAAATTATCCATAGAGTTTGTTGTCATTCAATTTATTTCAACTTGAATCTCCTTTAACATTCCCCCACCTCGAAGTAGTCCAAAGTGAAAGTTATTTGAAATGAATCTTCTATAAAATGTATGCTCTTATTTTTACAGGAACAGCAGAGTGTGGCTGCTGGTGTTTGGACGGATTGTGAAGCAGTTGTTTCAGCATTCAGAGATACCAACAGCTTGCGATATGAAGATTTTGCAGCAGTTTGGAGAGCTATGAATATGTCTTTCATATTTTGGTAAGCCAGTTTTACTGATTATCATATGCATGTCATGTGCAGGATGTGTAGACTGAAACAGCAAACGATTTCTCTGTGAATTTTGTTGCAGTTAGCTTGCTACAAGTAGCTTGGTCAATGGGCCAACCGAGCGAGATGGCCGAGTGGTTAGCATTCTCGCCTCGCATTCGTTAGACCCAGGTTCGCTTCCCGGGTCGGCTATCCTCGATTGTGGTTTGGCATGGTTTCCCACAATTTCTCCAGGCGAATGCTGGGATAGTTCCTAAATTAAATCGGCCATGACCGTCTTCCTTTCCTATCCCATCCTCCTCATTAAGGTCCCAATTACGGGAAATATAATTTAATTGTAGTGTTGGGATCCATCACTAAGGATCCCCCCTGCCTTATGGTACTAATCTACTGACTGCAGGGTAAAGTATTGAACTTGAATGGGCCAAATTGGTCATAAAGACAAATTCGGTTTTTAACATATATATATTTTTTTACAATTTAAGACTGTGCATTCTTTTTATAATCTCTCAAACTGTACATTGAATGATTTTTACAGTAAAATGCTACCAATTTTGTGGTATAGGGTTGCAAAACTGGTTGAAATCTAATTGAATCCAGGTGTACTTCTTTGCTACCATTCCTGATTCCTTTCTATGGCAATGCAACAAATTGTCAAAACCTTCTGCAGGCATTTAATGAGTATTAATAATATGATGAAATGCTTTTGCAGAAGTTGTTAAAGGCATATTAATTTTTTTTTCATTACTTTTTATTTTTGCTAAAATAAAAATCTCCCTGAGACCAAAGATAGGCACTTTAATTTTCTTT
Organism: Ommatoiulus sabulosus; assembly: GCA_034697705.1. Taxonomy (NCBI): domain Eukaryota; kingdom Metazoa; phylum Arthropoda; class Diplopoda; order Julida; family Julidae; genus Ommatoiulus; species Ommatoiulus sabulosus. The sequence goes on along the minus strand of JAQGAO010000272.1, from coordinate 8,106 downwards.
CGTATTGATCAGACTTCTTTCCACTCCCGTACAACCACACTCCACAATGACTGCCTACAATTTGGGAGTTTTTTTTCCTCTGAGCAAAAGATCAGCCATATATGGCTTAAGATTTTCGTCATACATTAATGCACTCTCAGGCTTCATTGGCTCATTAGCATTTCTGAACAATTTCAAAGCATTTTGCCACCATGAATTTGTGTAAAAATGCGTAATTGCCTTCTGCCTTTCCATTTCTTTTATGATAAACGAGCTGTTGTCACAAAAGCTCATTAGGACCTTTCGTGTTGATGCTCCGCAGGAGCTTTCTTAACTTGAGAATGTAAATGCCTTTTTTCTCCTTCGCTGGCTGTGTCCCGTGGAGAAATGAACGGAGATTCGTTTTTGCAAAAAAACGTCATAAGGGATTTAAATGGCACTTTGAGAGGGGAAACTAGTTTTCTCCCTTTATTTAACGATTATTTTCTAATCTTTCGCAAAGGTAGAATATGCTAATAGCAGTGAAGCTATGCGAACGCGTGCCTGCAGAAATCTTTGTGCAGTTAAGGTGGAGGCTTATTGCAAACATTGCCAACTGGTTAATCAACTTCTGGAGTCACTGAAAGATCAAGAAGCTGAATTGCATTAAACAAAAGCTCGTTTAATTGTTATTCTGCTGCCAGATTCTCCAATGAGTGGTTAGTTTACAAGGTTGCGCAGCAAGTTAATGCTAGTATTGATTTAAAAACATTGAATCATTTCTCCACTGCCATCTGGAAATATGTAACTTTAAGTAATAACTAACACATTTAAATGAACATAAAACACACTTTGATTATAAATTGCATATTTAATTACATTAGGATGTAAGTAAAGGAAATTTTATAATTTTTGATGCCACCGAATATTAATTAATAACTAAAAGTTTTAGACCGAAAGTTAATTCTGCTCTTTCCAAATCATCTTCACTACCGCTGGCCATTATGTTAAAATCAGCCACATATTTGGTATAGACGGGTTGAGCTGTTACAAATTTGTTATACGATGAAATGGAAGCTAATTTGACTTCATTTATTTTCATTATGGTGAGATAGAAGAGCTAACCAAAATTAATTGGTGTTGAAGAATACCTTTTTTTAATTCGTTTCATAACATGATGAACAAAGAAACTCGGATCGACGTGACTGGATAATAAAATGTTACGCATAAAATTGCTTCTATCAAGCTAATTTAATTTTTGTAAAAAATAATTAAAGCTCCATTATTTTGGTATATTTTTTCCAAAAAAAAAAAAAAACCACCTGCAGTGGCAGTTCTTCATCGCAATGATGCGCTGATGATGGCCTGAAATGAAAATGCTGAAAACTGCTAGATCACCACTGTTGTTCTATCTGATTTAGAGTAGATCTATGAATTGTTATACCGGTTAATTCGCAATCAGCAGGAGGGGTTTGATGAAAAATATTGATGGAAATATTAGCAGGTTTATTATGGAATAATGAACTCTGCGTTTCGTAATGATTAAGCGTTATTCGATAATCTTTTATGTAATCCTTAGTGCATTTTTAACTGCTTTCAAGCGTTTAATTCTAGTGTAGGCTATTGTGGTTTTTTGGCGAGATTTATGGCTAATTCCCAGAACATTGCAGCTGATGTGATTGATAGTTGTTCGTTGCTGATGATTACCTAAACATATTTATCAATGGGCAGGCATGAGCTTCCGTGCTGCTGGAGCGCGCCCCCTGTGCTGCTATTAGAACTGATATTTGCATTTTCATATAAGATCATCACCTAGAAATGGAGATTCCAGAAATTTTCCTGAACGCAACGGATTACCAATATTGTGAAAATTATTGGGGACTTTCATTAAAAGCCACAAATTACAGAAAAACGTAGAAAAAAAGTTAATTTCTACAGCAGCATAACGTCGCAGGACCCTCAAAATGAAAAAAAAAAGCAGTTTGGAAACCGTGCTTGCATGTAGATGGTTAAGGCTTTAGCTTTTAAACAATTATCTTCGTTACCACTTGATTTGCATTAACATTATCGTTGATTTCGAGAAGAGCTAACTGCAGTTCGCATTACGGCATTTGCTCTAAAAGTATTTTTCTGCATCTGTAAGGCATCAATTGTGTCAATTGAGCAGTTGTATGGTCCAAACTAGCAAACATACGAGTGGAAAAAGATTGTTGTAAATTCGCAGTTGCGCCCAAAACCAATAAGGATGACAAAGTGGATTTATGTCAACAGTCTGATCAGATGCTCGATTGAACGGGCTTGCTAAGACGTGTGGTTTGCTCGTCATTTTTATTGACGCACACAACTCGGGCGTCGATAGTCATAATTTTACAGTATTCAGAACTACCACAGCTGTTTTTCTAGACTATCTGCATAGTATGTGGTTTTATTCAGCGTATAGCTGGTACTGAATGCAAACTCAGAAGTTTGAGTTTTGGAGAATCACTCATGATGGACATCTTGTCCTTCTGACAAGATTCCTTCTTCGAGTGCATGTAACGTTCCTGTCCGACCAGTCTGAGAAATCACGCAAATTCATTTTGATACATAACTTGCAAGCATCTCATGTGTATCGTTGTGATTAAATACCTGGACAATGATGTGTTGATTACAGATTTTAATACGGTCAAGAGGTTTGAAATGATAATTTAAGATATCAGAGTTTTTAAGAAGCCACAACCTTAATACACGTATGTTTGTTTAATAAATCGCACTGCGTTTTTTTCTACATAGGACTTCATCAGGTGCCCCGTTTTAAAAATACAAACCAATACACAAATTATTTAACTCCAATTTTGAAAGTTTTTACACGGGAAACGGCGTACAACAATATATAAAATTATGCAACCAATTAGAAAATTGGAAAAAATACCCTATTGCATAACTACAGCTCTATTGTGGAGATTTCCACTGAATATACTTTTCTAACAAATAGAATCATTGAGATGCGATGTGCGTTGTTGCATTTATGAACCAAGATGACTATAATAAGATAAGTCCACGATGTACTTGCATTTGTAAGGGATTTTAACATTAATCCAATGTTAAAACTTGTGCAGACAACTGTTTGTTCTTGACACGAGATTTATTCGACTTTGTTCAAGCTGGTGATAGGACAACATTTATAAAGTCATTACTGGATGTTGGCTCATAATACATGTGTGATTTGTAAGCGTACCAGCCTTCTGTAGCACCAAGTATGAATGCGCAAATATCTTTAGCAATAAATTAAATTGGGCACGTTTATTTGTATATTTATTTTGATTAATACGAGCTGCGCTTCTGCGAGCTTCACGTAGTTGTAATTTATATCTGTAACTGCAAATTTTAGCATCTCTCGCATTCACTACCCAGTCATGATAATTGCTTGATATTCGTATCTGCGCGATTTATCACGAGCCATCTTGAATTCTGTGTATGAACAGTCATTAGTTTTGCAGCTCCATTTGGATCTATTAAAGTCTTAAGACAACGAGGGTGAATGTATAAATTACTTTAATCATACTTATCCTTCTCCACCGATTTTTTTCTTCGCAAACGCAATCATTTTTTGAAGATGAAATAAATTCGTGGTACACTATATGTATGCACGTACATGTCTTCGATAAGCGATTTAAATACGTGTACATGCACTTGGTTGATCACATTCTGCAAATGCGATGCTAAATGTACATGTAACTAATATACCATAAGTTAAGGGCTGGGAAAAATTCAAACTAGAATTGGCATATCTTTTAAATATATTTATGGAAATACTTTTCCGTAGCGAATATGTTGGGCAAAATATCTTTTACGCACATAACTTTATATCTATATCTGCAATATTTATTGATGCTCAACTGTGGAAAGTGTATATTCGCAATACCGTATATCATACAAATTTATTGCAGACCATAAAAAGTAAAATATTGGTAACATTTCAAACAGCATTGGAATTGGAGGCCAACCGATCCTAATAAAACTTTTTACTTTAATTCCTTTGGTGTATTGAACTTACGGAATAGAATTAAAATATTGTGCTTTGTGGCGACTACATTGCTGAATTTATTTTTTTTGGCAATAAATTCATTTTGCTTGCAAGTCAAAACAATTCCATAACACTACCAAATTCACCTTTTATTGTACATGTAAATTGTTATATGCGGATTACGTAAGTTGATACAAATTGAGTTTGTATTATGTACTGTTGGTCAACTGAAGAACATTTTTTGAAAAATTTTATCATTTACATTTTAATAATTTTTACTTTAAATGTATTTCTGACGTTCTGCAGTTTACATATTATTTCATTTTGAGCAATAAAAAGTGGGATTTTGTAACGTATGTGATTGTTTTAACTTGCCAGCAACTTATTAAACCCCTACCAATCGAAGAAGCTATGCAATAAATACATTGATCATTATACTTGCAGTATTTTTACTTTTCTGTGTGTTCTGAAACAGAATGTACCAACTGACCCCATTGCATAAAATGGCGTGCAAATGTACATGTATTTGAATTGTTTTATGCGGATTATGCAAGTTGATACAGATTGGATTTGTATAACTGTTGGTCCACTGAAGAAAAACATTTTTTTAAAAATTTTATCATATACATTTTAATAATTTTTACTTTAAATGTATTTCTAACGTTCTGCAGTTTCATATTATTTCAAGTCATGTACATGTTGATATACTTAAGGGAGCTTAAAAAATGGCACCAATTTCACACCTCTAATCATCCAAGCTTCATCAAAGTAACGCCCTTTAGAAGCTGCGTACTTATGTCTTTTCCTTATATTCAGATGCACTAAACGCCCTATTGCACTCAACCAGAAATCAACACGCTAACGGTGGAACTGCATACAAATAGGCACTTTTCGGAATGTCTCCAATGACATGGCTTAATTTTTTTCCCTCATACTCGCTCGTGAACATTTAAAGCACCTCATTTACCTTGGTTGGTAAACGTACTCGCTAGATTAAGTATACTCGTGCGTCTCTAGAGTCCTCAAATGTCTGAGTGCACGGAAGCATGCGAAAACCATTGTTAGATTCTCATAGTTTTAGGCATACAATTACTTCGCAAAAACACACCAGTTGTTGGCATTGGTTTCTTAACATCTTTTGTACCCTAAAGTATCGTTCTATAATTGAAGAATAATTCACTTTTATTGCCTCTCTACTGATGTTGACTGTGACACGCCCGAAAGATGCTGAAAAACGCATGTTTTAGAACATTAAACAAGCATTTATTTAATTGCATCGAGACCCTGGATTCACAAAAACGACTTATTCTGGAATGAAACGTGAAGACAATTTTGCTGACGTTTAGTAACGGTCCAAATCAAGCTTTAGAGTGGTGCAATTATGGATTAAAAAGCGTTGCTTTAATCGCCAATCATTTAAGATGGAGATTGGTGCAACTCTTTACAAGGATAATATTGCAATATTTCTAAAAGCATCCTTTAAAAGCTGCCTGGAATTTAGTTGTAGTCATTTGTCACGTTGAATAATGAAAAATCGCTCCTATCATTGTTTAAAGCTATTTGACAAATGTACTTTTGCAGATAACTAAAACGACATTCATTATTTAAAGTGTCTTGCTATAACATCCAATAAACACGGGGGTTTAACATTTTATGGATTGCTGCAATTATTCGCAAAACGCAAATTAGTAATATATTTTTATTTCAAAATGCAGAGCGCTTCTTTTGACATGTTAATTGCCTGTCTAAGCGAAAACGTTTTACAGTCACTGAGTGCCATTATTTTAATATGCTCATGGGCGTACATCTATTTCGCTTATAAAAGGAATCAGTAATTTGAAAAGCATGAAATTATCGATATATCAATATATGGTCAGTTGGGTTTTTAAACAAATTGAGCTAAATCATGAAAAGCGCTTACTCTACATCCAGTGCTACTATACACTCATTCGCTTAAATGCACTCTATTTTGTGCATGCAGATATAATGTAAAATAACAATTGTTTTATTATGCCTTTGTTATTTCCAATATAAGCTTATATACACGTGTTTTGTTTTGCTTTTCAGTGGCCGGGAAGATGACAGAGAACTCTGTGCGGTAAGCATCTCGTAATTTCATTGTTTATCTTGGAAAATAGCTTTCAGGTTGTTTGCTTGTCAATGTTAGACGGAGATCTCTGAAAGTGCTTCAAAAATTACTCTGTGTACATTTCCTTATGAAAGAGAATCTGAAAACCAATTCATTAAAACATGCTAGCAAGAAAATCCTACAAGCATTGTTTCCATTTAACATCATTATTGTAAAAAAAGTATTTCAAAGACGTCCTTTGCACCTTGAGGTGACAACGTAGGCAGACATCTACAGTATTTTGGATGTGATTTTCTGTTGGAAGTTATTAGTACAATTTTTCATGAATTTTCTATAAATGCACGTTGCTGTACATGAGATTTACATGAACATGCATGGATTTTACTACCTGTATGAATATCAATTTCATGTTCATGCAGAGAGAACGTTTATGACTGTTTTAAACAATTTTAGCATTTTTATTAGCCCCTGTAATAATCTAGAATATTACAAGTACTGGCCTGTCTACAATAGAATCAGCATATTGTGGAAATTAGTATCCTCATTCTTTTGCAATTCATGAGTTCTCAAGTAAAATTCCCCCCTCAGTTTATTTGACAGTACTAATTATTTGTAATGGAATTGCGTCGTACGTTTGAATTTAGGATAATGCATTTAATGGGCTCGTTTCCTTAATTGTACCATTAAGAAAAGGATCATTTCCCCTTTTTTAGTTTATCGAAGAATCTTTGGCAATTGCGAAGAATCTATGGCTCTCCAGGCGTTCCGACGACCAAATGAAAATGGGAGGATTTTATCTAGTTTATGCATTTTATATGAAACAGCCAATAAAGTCACCCCTTAAGGTAAGTTAATTGCTTGCAGTTAAGCTAAATGGCTTTCTTAAACTATATTGCTTATTACCCCTCAATGCTTTTACCTGTTTATTTTTTGAATCTAATTAAGACTTATGGAAAACCCCACAAAATATTGCAATTTAAACACGAAAATAAAACCTCAGAATTAATTTCTGGAGTTTGTTGATACTGCTAATTTTACTGTTTTCATTGATGATACAGTATTTTCTCAGTATTATGTAAGTTATTCGTTGCAATCTTCAATTCAATGCAAAGTATGACTTTTTCAACAGTATGTGCAATGATTTTAAAAAAAGTTGGTATGACCCAAACGCGAGGCAAACTCGGGCCTGCATTTTATTAAAAGCCATTTTTGAATCGCAGTGTGCCAATTAATTCGCACTCTAGTAACAGTTCAACATAAAGTAATATGTGCATTGCCAGATAAAAAATTATTTTAGTATTTGATCAGCGGATGGCGAAGTCCAAGGAGAGTAATTTCTGTAAATTCTTGACAACTAATGACCAATTATCAAAGAAAAATTTTTATGCAGAAACTAAGTCAGACCAGCAAAATTTAGGTTACAATTTGAGGCTTCCACTTTACACAGAACACCAACCTTTTGCAAATCACATTTATCACATTTTTTGCATTAGTCCGTTATCGGTTATCAATCTTTTGGAAAGAAACTCATCCTGTCCCTTCAAAACATAAACAAAATTAGGAAAATTCTTTTGAAAAAAAGGATCTTTATAAGGTGCATGCTCCTCAAACCCATTGCTCTAAAGATAGTGCTCACTGGAATAACCATGAGTAATTTTTTCTTGTTAATTTCAGCCAGTTGTTTACATAAATTGTTGCACAAAAATTGGTTAGAAAAGTTTATGCTTCCAGAAACAGCTGGCAGCCATTAGCAACAGAAAGTTCCTGTTGTTTCCTCCAGTGTGGACTAGCTTTATGTTCAACAATTTTTTAAAATAAGTAAACGGGCAGTTTTTGAAATTATTTCGCACAGTTTCATTTAATAACTTCTTTAATTAGTTGCACTTTTTAGTTAATAACAACTGAAAGAAGTTAAGGTAAAAACTGCTTTTAAGCACATGTTGGCATCCAAGGGTTTAGTTGATGCACCTCAGAGAATTTCTCGGATGCATTTCAGCGAAGGATAGAGAATTTGAACCATGTTTCAGATTCTACTCTATTCTATTCTTAAAAG